>JAQGAE010000249.1:0-44472 GCA_034696685.1 Julus scandinavius | reverse complement strand
GTTAACTCGTGGTTTTATATAACCTCAGGTTAGCTAACCTTTTATTTAACCTTTGTTGGTGCAACCGGCCCTAAATATACATTTTTCTCGTAAAATGCACAAAGATTTTGATCTATTTTTGTCGTGATGTGTGAAAGGTAGACATTCAAAAACAGAGTTGTTTTTTAAAGCCAACGCTTTGCCAGATTTTACGAGGCTGGAAAGTCACAAAGTTACACTTTTAACCTCGTTGTTTCGTTTTACAACTTTTTTATGTTTCTGAAAGCTCATTCGGGAGTTATAGTTTATCCCGGTTTTCAAGAATTTCAACTTTGGCAGCTTGGAGCAAAGGGAGCAATTAAATACTGCCAGTTTCATAACAGGGTGCTGGAATCTTTGTTTAAATATCAGATTTTCCTCCCCCTTTCCCATAAATTGATGCTCAATTAAAAATAGAAACCTCCAGACATTTGTTGATAAATTTCTGAGCTGTTAATCATTTGCCAAAATAGTATTTTGAAGCTACTGAAATGTAAAGATGGCAATTGAAAACATTTAGAAGACGGGGAAAAAAGCCACTTATCTCCTTGCCAGATTTCAAGGGCCAGTATCTTTGGAGTTGAGTTATAACAATCTTAATAAAGTGACCGAGTCACCTTCAGGTTTTCTTTATAAATATTCATGTTGTCAGGTGGTAATCTGGTTTAAATCAATAAGATTTACTCTCGTGTTGAAAATGATATCACGAATCAGGATTTTATTAACTAGAGATACGTGATGGTCGCCACTGCTAAGTTAAATCTTAGATTAGCTCAAATTTGTTTTGCGGTTAGCATAGAATTGTGGACGTTCTGGCCGCTGGTAGTAAGTTGGGGAATTGTAGGGGAGAGAGGGTAGTAATAGGGAATTTTTCACCTTTTTTAAAAAAAGTATTCACAAACCATATAACATGAATTTTATTATTCACAGATTTACTTTATAGTATTGTGAATATTATGCACGGTGTTGAAAATATTTTCTTATTACTAAAATAAAAATATATTTGAACTAAAACTACTCTCTATGGAGATGCAAGGGAATTCACCACACTAATTTAAGATTTTATTGATTTGATGGGACTGTCTCAGTCATCTGATGACTGAGACAGTCCCACACTGAGATGCATATACCACACTATAAGATTTAAAGGACCTTGCAGATTGCTAGTTAACATCAAATAATATCATAACCATCCTAACTTGTATTAATGAACTTAATATGATAATATTGTCTCTATAAAACATAGTTTTAGAAAAGTTTAATATTTGAAACAAAAACTTAATTTTTGGTAGTAAAATCACACTTGGCACACAAGTGTCAATCGTTTTTAAAATTAAGTTTTAAATTACTGGCAATGTCCCAATATTCTTGTGTCCCAATCCTACCCACTCTTCCCTACTGTAAAGTATTTTGAGGATTATATTATAATATAATTCAGTTATGTTTTCTAAAACAATCCACATCAGGAAAACTCTTTGGGATCCTCAACACGTTTTTAAAAGTTCAAAGGGACGACCGGACGATGGTCCAGCTTCAGTTTGTAAAGCCGTATTTTTACTCTAAAGAAGTTGATTCAACTTGTCTTATTGGGGTTATTGAGTGCAAATCGACAGTATGTCGTACTTTCTTTTGTACAATATCAAATATTGTCTCTAACGATTTTTATTGTGTTGAGTGAAGCGGAAAGGACAGTTTTTCTTATTTATCTAAAAGTATTTGATTTGTTTTTAAGGATTTTTATCTGACCAAGTTTGATGTCTGTGTTAATCTTTGGTTTTCACTGTGATATAACATTCGTTGACCGTAGCATGTAGCTTGATTGCTGTTGATAATTGTTATGTTCGAATGAAATATTCAGTCAAAAATGTCCCAAAGGCTAAACCAAGCCAATTTTCTCGTCAAGGGTATAATCACCAATAAACCAATTATAATATTATGAGATACATATCCACATCCTGTTAAAATAAACCAGTATTTTTTTTATGCTTACAGCAAATTTGTTTCCTCAAAATTTCCCTAGATGGCGTATGATAGGATGTGTATTCAAATTTTTCATTTTTTTCATTTTTTCATAACAACTCCCATTCGTTAACATATTCGTGTAAATGAACTCAAATCCATGAACGTAGGACGAAACATGGCCGTGCGGGATTTTCAGCGACGCCCATGGTTCGTCGTCGTCATAATTTTCCTAAAATTTATGATCGCGTGGGAAATATTCAGCAGCCATGAGTACGTGTACCAGTATGTGGTAAGATTTAATTGAACCCCTTTTCCTAATAAACACGGCATGTAATTGCGCCTGGCTACGACTGATTTGAGTTAGGAAAAATGCTTTTCAATAACACGTGTTCCACTGCGTTTTAACGGTGCTAATAATTTAGAAGCGTGATGCCAAAGGTGGCCCCCTCATTTTTAAATGCACGCTTTCCTTAAACGCATAATTAGATACGGGGTTTATGGCAATTTGGGAGGGCAGTTTATGAACGGGGCTCCTACTTTGCCACTTTTGCTCCCATGTTCGTTTCAATGAAATTAATGGTGAGCGATTCACACTGATCATTAACTTCCTCTATCTATAATTTCATTGTTTCGTACGTGTTAGCTGCAAATTATTTTGACGCGTTGGATTAAACCATTTACAGTAATTTGTTTACAGTATCAGTAAGATAGACATCTCTTCTTTTTTTATTGTAAAAATGTGCACTTGTTTTTAATGAAACTGTATAGTTAAAACAACTTTTGCCTAGAGTGGCACGGATAAAAGTGAAAGATACCTGCTAAAACAAATGTTATCAGTGTTGAGAATGTGCTGTGCACTAACAATGCAATTTGCACCTCCTTCAATGTTTAAAAATAGTCATCTAAGTTCAATACTTAGAAAAGTGAAAGACACCTACATGCTAAAACAAATGTTATCATTCTTGACAATATACTGTGCACTAACATTTCAATTTGCACCTCCTTCAATGTTTATAAATAATTATCTAAGTTCAATACTTAGAGCCTCGTGTTATATATGAAACAAAAACTTTGTATTTATACGAATAAAAGTGAAAGATACCTGCTAAAAAATTGTTATCATAGCACCTTTCTTCAATGTATTATACGAATTCTATTTATTTCCAGAATTGTTTATAATCTTGAGTTCCAAGTAAAGTTGTGCTTTGTCCCAATGGTGCATGTTACAAACCACATTCATCACATTTAGTCTGAAAAACAATGCTTCACAGTTTCTTCTACGAAGATAACACTTCTTAGAAGCTTAGTTTCAATTGGAATGAAGAACTTTAGTTGATAAGACAATGTGCCCCATCTTTACAGAAACACCAAGAAATAATAGCTGTAACTTGGATTCTAAATGGTTTTTTTTAGGGTTTTTCTTCATAATCGGTAAATTAAAGCACATGCTTTATAAGATGCATCTCTTTTGAAGACATGCCTAGAATTGCTCACTCTTAGTTATTTGCGAGTGTCTTGTTTGCAAAATAAGTGCAGGTATACTTTCACGTCGAGTGCGTTTAAATTGGTAACCGCACTCCTGGCTTTACTCGAGGTAAAATGGATTTAATGGACAAGTAATTGTTTACCCATGCAGCCACGGCGTGCCGTACTTGCACTGTTGGATATTTGTTCGGTTTCTGGACGGCAAGCTGGTGCAGCTTTTCTCCAGATTTGCAAAGGAATAGGAAAGCCCAAACCGACAAATTGCGAGATGGATGATCAGCTAGGTAAACCCCATTTAAGCCCACTAAGCTTTTTCAAGCTGTGTAGGTTCAACGGGGATCACGCCCTGCCTTATTTGCCTTAAAGTTTACCTGCACACTCTGGAGAAATTTCTGTCTTGCATGCTATTGCCACGTTGAGCGTTGGTCATGGCCTGCTGTTTTGATATTTCATAAAACTGGAACCATCTCGTGTGCCAAATGTGAAAATGGACCACGCTCCATACATGATTCATGAAGCAGCCGGCCACAGCGGAATGGCTACCCCCTGCCCATGGCCTGTGAATTTACGACCATGTTTGTCCCTCATCCACCCTCGAATAAAGCATCGTGTCTTATGCATTCATACCGAAGCTCTTTTTCTACGAGAAATCATTAATCGTGGGCAGTTCTTGCGAGGGTGTACTCGTTTTTATGCATTATGGGCCATGCACTTTGAGCAAAAAAAAAAAAATAATGGGTTGCGAAACACGCCTGCACTGCCATATTGCACAGTCGAGGAGAAGGGGGATGTGAATTTCAGAAATTTTATTTAAGCATTTTAGAAGCAGTTTTCTGCTTTTCCAATAGTGTTCTAAGTGATCATTTTGACCTAACCATCGACTCTTAATGCTAAATAAGGTGCGGTGGTGGTTTATGTGTTGTTAAGAGAAAAATATGAACAGAAATTTGGGTTTGGGCGTGGAGCATGAACACGTGTATAACCGTGCTAACCCACTTTGACGATTCCCTCATGGAATCCAATACCCAAATTTACATACAGATGTGATGTTAGAAGAAACGTGAAACACTGTTGGGAGCTTGTTTGACTAAATTTACATTTTAATATAGTGTTGAATGTACGGCTAACAGGCTCAGCGAGTGAAGGTGGATTCAAGATGGCCGCCACTATAGAAAACATGGCTTTGTCGGTGTGGGAATCCATTGCAATTGAAGTCGATTTTGAATGATGGAAGTGTCATACCGTAGGTGGATTAAAGGACTTCTATATTGTTTCTAATATATTTAAATATAAATATGATTAATGATTGCTGCATGTGGTATGCGACGGGGAACATTTATTACAATACCTTCTAAAAAAATGCGATATTTTTGCATTAATATTTTAACTAGAAATTGATTATATACCGCGTCGTTATCGATTTGCTTGTAAGCCTGGTGCTAGTTCTAGCTCGTTGAGGTATCGACAAGGCGTCCAAAGTTCATTCTTGACTTTGCCAAATGATTTCTAGTTAATTATTTAGTCATTGATAACCTGATGGCAGCGGAATGTTATTTGTTGCAGACAGGCCTAGTTTAATACTTGGCGGTGAATGCAGGGTTATCATTATCGATTGGCCAGTGCCAACCCTAAAAAATTCTCACCGTTTTGGTTAAAAAGACTCGCTGTTTTCAATTTCTAGGAAGCAAGTTCAACTAACTGACCCTTCTTTTACCTAAATGACCTGTGGCTAACCATGGAGAATCTTATATGGGAGGGAAGTGGGACACCCTGTACGGCAAATGCGAGCTAATTTGAATGAATGGGTGGAACACCTTTCATAGAAATGTCATTGCATTATGCTTGAATAAATAAAATAGGGTTGTTATCAAAAAGCATCATAATCACCTCCATTTGCACAAATAAATAATATAAACAAGCGCTATTTATTCGCATAAAGATGGGGATGTGAGGCGGCATAAATTAAGTGCAGTTTACCGCCTGTTTAAGGACAGAAAATGGTGGCTCGTTTGAATAATTTCTGGGATACGAGACGTTTGTTGTAATTATTTGTGCCTTCCGGATTTCATAAATAAAAAGGGAGAGTTTAAAAAGTTTGTTGGCAGTTTATCAAAGCTGGTGCAAGGAAACTCGCATAAAAATGTGACTAACACCTAAAAGAGGGACTGACACCATTTTTTTAAAAAATTTACTGCCAAGCACCGACTTGACATTTCGGCAAATAAGCTCGTAGATTTTAAATATGAAAGAATTGTGCCCAAATTGCAATCATAGATAGGGGCAGGAATTTATTACTCTTCTGCTTCTGGAAATAAATAGTGAAGAAAATCAATAATTTTTTTTTAGGGATGAGAACGTATGGCAGTATAGGGAGAACTAGAGATGAGTATATACATAAATGGGAGGGGCACAATTTCAGACTCTTTCTCTAAACAAGAAAGCTTCTGGGGGGTAACTTAACCCCCTTCTGTGATTGGCTTTTATGACAAATTACAAAAAGGATGAAAGTTAGGCGGGCAGTCTTTTTCTTTTATTCTCTATGTGATGATGCCATGCATGTGTATATTATTGCAAATTTTCCGTTTTTTGCATAGGTCTGTGTGCATTTTTCGGAGTTTTCGGCGTTCACGTATTAGACGGAGCATTAAAGGATGATTAGAAAGGCTGCCATAAAGTGCCTATAGCGAAAAAATGAAGATACCTTGGGAATTAGAGCTTTCATTTTGATTATATTGCTAAACTTCCGTAGAGCCAAGTTTGCTTCTCGGATGTGAAACCTCAGAAGCTTGGAGATTAATTTCAAAGTGATCGTCTATTTTCGTATACCACAACTTCTTTATACTAGGTATTCTATGAAGATGGAAATAAGAATGATAGACTGATGTTATTGTCTTTTTCCATGCACAGTTAATGTAAAATTTTGCGTCATGCAAATCTGCAAAAGGGCCATTCAAAACGGACGTCCTCAAGAGGGGGGGGGGTTGGAGGGATGTCTGCTGGCATGTGGACCCCTTGTGGACAGGGGGAGGGGGAAAGCCATTATGGACGTTCACTAATGGTGGTATTTATTCATTTTTTTGATTTTCTGTTTAACTGAGATTTAAAAGGTTAGTGAAAGGAAAATGGACACCAGAAAACTACTTTGATTTGTAAAACCTTGCAAAAGTCGGGAATTATGTCTAACTTTGTGGTAAGCACCAATGTTATGCTCAGGAAATTTCCGTTCATCAAGAATATCTGGAAAAAATGTTGTGGAATTGGTAGCGAGGAGGGTGCTTTGGAATTTATAGGATGGGCCTTTGTATTTTCCAACAAAAGTTCTGGACACACAAAAAAAATTAAGAGTCTGAGGGTGGGAAGGGGTCTGACAGGGGGTGGGGGGAGTAAATTTTTGAAGGAGTTTCTGAGAGTTTTTTTTAAATAGCCCCCAAGGTCTCTGGACTTATGTAGTAGTTTTTAGCCTTTAATTTAAATCAATCACAACATTCAAATATAATACATTTTATTTAGTAGAATTGTGTATTTGTGGTATTTTGGTCAGAAATAGCAATAGCAATAGCAGTTGTCTTTCAGTTAGTATATAATTTTTAAGCTGTTATGATTTGGTACATATGTCGTTCTTGCTTGTGTTGAGTTGCAATTGAGATTGCATTTTTTTATATTCTGTTTCGTACATGCGTACGAATATAATTTTGCAACTGGTAGAAGGATTTGTAAGTTGTTCGAGATTTACTGTAATTATTACGTCGTTGAAGATGCTTTTATGGCAACGTTATCTTTACTTCCCATCATTAAATGGCTTTCTTTGTGCATTATTGCCAAATTTGATTAGGCATAACTGTAAAAATAATTTAAGATGCATTATAAAAATTTTACTTCTCTAAGCTATTCTTATAAGTTCCATCATAACTTTAGATTAGATCAAATCTGTATATCAGCATAGATAATAGTAAAACATTAACAATAGTAAATTGAAAAAAATGAGGGACCACGTGGTCAAACATCGTGACCCTTTTGTTGGGCAAACACGTAAAGCAGCTCGCTGAAACAATTATTCAAAAAGTATATCACTTCATCTAAATCTTGCATATTATCATAAATAATGGAACATTATCTACGTAATTAAACTTTTTTGCTTTTCTTTTGTAACATAAATTCTTTATCTTATCTCTAGGAGTTTAAACTGCTGCTGCTGTTGGGAGAAATCGTGCACTTACATTGTATGTAAAAATCTTAGATTTATCTGGGTACGTTGCCTTCAACAGTTGATCCAACGTAGTATTTTGATAGGCTTTTTAATGAATGTTTCGTGAAAAAAAATCTTCCTTATTTATTTGCATCCCTGACAAATTCATTTTTAGGAAAGCTAAATATGGTATCAAGAGTATTGTTTTTAGTGCTGAAATGGGACTAGACTATCTCAAATTTATGCGAAAAATGATATGGTATACATTCGCGTTTAACCCCCTTGATTGAGG
This sequence comes from Julus scandinavius, assembly GCA_034696685.1. Taxonomy (NCBI): domain Eukaryota; kingdom Metazoa; phylum Arthropoda; class Diplopoda; order Julida; family Julidae; genus Julus; species Julus scandinavius. The sequence goes on along the minus strand of JAQGAE010000249.1, from coordinate 36,529 downwards.
GTCTTACTTTGCTGCATCGCCATTGGTGGAAAATAATGGAAAACTTTGAGGATTTAATTATATAAAAGGACTTTTCTATGCACCTGAGGTTTTTATTGAAGAAATTCTAAATACCTGTAAATGGAATTTCAGATGCATTTGGCCGTCTTCTGATACAACGATGGATAATTATACATTTGCGATGTAGCAAGAGCGTTGTTTCACTAGAATAATTAAATAAAAATCTATGTTTGGTGAAATATAATTAATTTTGATAAATGGAATATTTTATGAAGCATTTATAATACTTGCATGACGTGCCTACAAGCACTTGTATGACCACCAGCTTTTAGTCATTGGTAAATTATCTTAATGACGTCACCATTCATGCAGCAGCTGGTCGATGGATAGTCCCTGAATTGTGGTAATAATAAATGGTGACCATGAATTGCTTTCAATATACTAACATTGAACATTTTAATAACTCGATTAACAGCTTTGAATGGGTGGTAAAGTTTACGACTTGAATCTTAAAGATTAGCAGAATGTAAGTATAATTGGGGCAAATGCATTCTTTGAGATGTTTTCATTGCATAAAAGCAGCCTCACCTATTTTTCAGAGCAATTTACAAGCCATCTGTTGCCATGCAAATTCATCTGTGATAAATTGCTGGCAATTCATGATTGCGCTAATTCTCCTTATGCGTGGGAGTAGTAACGCACTAGTCGTTGGATTCAAGAAGCAGTGGACGTTTTCAGACATTGAATTTATGTTAATGCAACTCTCACGAGCTGCTTCAACAAGATGAAATATTGGAGGGGACTGGTCAAGAATTTTAAAAACAATAATCCAGTGCTTTTCGCATTGCGGACACTCTCATTGGTACTTTTAGGCGACTGTCTAAACATCTAACTCTTATCACCTGGATTCGTGTTTTGAGTGTCTGCAGTCTGAGTAATGCTAACAATTATATTAGTCTGAAATGCTTTTGCTTTTTAATGAAATGCGCTATGTCCACATCTGTGACAAGAAGACAAATTTCAAAACTCATCTACATATGAACAACAACGCCTTGCCATATTGTATACGTGATCTCATTTGCAGCCTTAACTAAAGAAACTTAAAATTGAAAAGCTTTACGTATTGTTATTGCACTAATGTTGTTTACAGTTGTTTAGTGTACTGATGCACGCTATAGTGCCAGACAGATAGTCAGACGTGTATTGCTTGCTTTATGCTTGTTGTTGACAGACGATATTCTAACATGGATAAACAAAACAACAAAGCAAACAAAAAGTATTATCAGGGATTAATAGTGCTTACGATCTCCTTTATCTTTTCTGAATAGCTATTAGCTTGATCGTCATTGATTTGTATGCATCATATGATATCTTTAACCTTCTAAATGGTAACAGGAGATAGTTGTGTATCTATCTGGTATCTTGAAAAATTGTTTTGCAAGGGGACTTTAAAAAAGAAAGTCATCAAGAGGGGTAGGGGGTGGGTCTGCTGGCATGTGGACACCAAGTGTACAGGGGAAGGGGAAAGCCATTATGGACGTCCACTAATGATGGTATATTTTTTTTTTTGGAATTTCTGTTTGATTGAGTTTTAAAAGTCAATGAATGGGAAAATGGACACCAGGAGATATGTCTCCAGTCCCGAATCTACTTGAATTTTTAAAACCTCGGAGAAGTCGGGAATTTGCCTAACTTCGTGATAAACACCAATTTTATGCTGTAATTTTCCTAGGAGATCAGGAAATTTTCGCTAATCAGAGAAATCTGAAAAAATGTCGTGGAATTGGTAGCGAGGCGGGTGCATGAAATGCAAATAGGATGGGCCTTTGTATATGTTCTAACAAATTTTCTGGACACCCTCCTTTTCACAAAAAAATTAAGGATGTCTGAGAGGGAGGAGAGAAGGGGGGGAGGGGGTTGGTTGTCTGGAATTAAATGGACACCATATGAACAGGGGGTTGGGGTATAAAGTCAATTTTTGAAGGAATTTCGGGGGGAAAGGTTGGGGGAAATGGCCCCCAAATCAGTCACATGTCAAACGTGTTGTTGAATATACGATTCTCATAATTCGTTTATGTTGTTCATACAGTATCATCGTATGTTGACATGTTTGAAAATATCATCAAAATCGTATAAGCAGTTAGTTAATAAGATATACATGCTATTTTCTAATTGAAGGTTGTAGAGGTGGTTAAATAATTTCAGAAGTTATCTGCCTGCTAGCTAGTTAATGGCGAGAACGGAATGACAAAGCCTGATGTGATTTGAATCTCAAGTACAATTTTATACAGTAGCCTATACTTTATTACAACTTAAGAGAAAAGGAAAGGTTGCCTTGTTGAACTCATTTCCATTTCAATTTTTTTATATAAACGGCTTCTGTTCATATTTGAATCATGTATTTATGCTCGATTAGGGTGATATTTTAGTTGTTTTTTATACGTTTTTGAAGAGGCATGGCAGGTGTTTTCATGTACATTGTATTTTATTGCTATATTGCTCCCCTTATTTTTTTTTTCTAGAAAATTGCGTCAATTTTGCCCATGCACCTTATAGTTATTATCGTAAAATATTGAATCTGTATGGTGGGGACCTAAGTTTGATGCGCACAGTAGCCAACTGTTGGATCACCCTGAAATTTTGTTGTCATGATGAGGGTAAAACTGAGACTTATTGTACGACAATAAAAAGCTCATTGCCCTAATTAGCAAATTTCTGGTCTGATAACAGTTTTGCTCCGGGCCAATTGCCAGTTAAAAAACCTGTGGGTATCTCCTTGTACTTTGTAAAACCATTCCACAGTGTCAGATTCTAACGTGTGAGAGGGGATTTTTTTGGCTTACCTTTATCGGGGCATTAAGGTCAGTCTGAAGCTCATTGTCATTCTGGAGACGTATCATGTTTACTGCAAAATTTGGTGTGCAGCTTAGCTGGAAGCAAGTTTTCGGTTTTTTTCTGCAAAAAAAAAAAGAAAAGCTGCAGCCAGCAGGGGTCGTTGTATGCTAACATAAAGGCAATGTTAAATTTGATAGTTCTTGGAGTTCATTATAACTACGTTAATTTGTCAAAAAACGTGAGAATTGAGAGATTTATGTTATCGTGTTTGCTTTTTAAAAATGGCCACCGCCATTGCAGACTAAGTTTTCTTTTGAAGAATCTTATTTATGTGGTCTCTTAGATGAAGGATAGATACATTGGCAGTCATTCAAGTCCTCTGAACTCCCCATTTTTTTTTACTTCTCTCTGCGTATGACTGTAAACCTTGATTGGGTTTAAAGCCCAAATAAAATAGCAGCGCTAAAATACATGTTTCACTCGAAATTGCCAAAAAAGACCATTTTCCATCATATCATCATAATTATATCTACTCATTGGATAACAAGCCACCAGAGAATCGTTTTGAATCTGACGTAGAAAAGTAGTTTACGAGATGCAGTTATGCTTTTGTATACTGACCAAAGTGACCATAAATAAAATTCTGCCAAGTCGAGATAAAACGATTTGCTGTCCATTGAATTCTAATATGGCTCTATCAAAATGATATTGCTGCGAGTCCAGTTTTGGAATCCCGCATCTGTATCAGATGAGATACTTTATTAATGTTTTATGCATTTAAACTTTTCCGTGAATCGCAGAAATCAATATTTGAACAGGGGAGCCGCTGACAGGGGCTCACTATTGATTGTATCAATAATGGGGAGCTATTGGGCATTCATTTTAATAGCTTCTTGTACAATTATTGCTCGTCTTTTACAAAACCGAAACGGAGATAACTAACGTGCCTTCGTGCAATAATCAATATTGGCATTATGTACCATATACACAGTACTCGCGAATTTGGACCAGAATCGATTTTGGAAGCGCAAGTACAAATTGCAGCGGCATGCCAGCTAATTAGCAGGACATGCAATTAGCATTTTTCTACGTTTTGGTTTGGCCATCATAGGTCAGTTGCAAGTTTACAAATCCGAGCCCATAGGTTAGAAAAGTGTTTACATTTGTATTTGAAGGGCATCTATACAGTATAGACGAATCATAACATTAGTATTAAATTGACCTTATTCGGGTTACACTTACCCCTAGTGGCGATTGTGAAACGTGCACTTCAGAATGGTTAGGAATTATGCCTGAACACCTGTATGTAATAGAAATCCCTTTAATCGGACAAATTGGATGTAAATTAAACTCAAACAAAAATCAATTATTAAAACTCTCTGCAAAATTGTTCAGTCTATTTGGAAAATCATTGTGCTAATTGGTAGTGGGATGGCAGTCCTTGATAGTGTAAGGATCAACCCTTGAAATCCTAGAAATATAGTTGGATTTCCATGAGAAATTTTGCCTTAACCATGATAATGACCATTTAAGCAGTTACTGTGAAAATGTGCTAAAATTCATAAGCCACCAGGGGGTTCAGAGCAGGAATAATGGTGGACCTTTAAAAAAAACGTCCTCATGAGGGGGTGGGTCTGCTAGCATGTGAACAGAGGGAGGGAGGGGATAGCCTTTATGGGCGTCCACTAATGATGGTATTTTTCAGTTTTTGGATTTTTTTTTGTTAAATTAAGTTTTAAAGGTGAATAATGCCCCCAGTCCCTAATGCACTTTAATTTTTCAAACCTCGGGAAAGTCGGGCATTATGCCTAATTTTGTGATAAACACCAATTTTGTGCTGGAATTTCTCTTCGAGGTCAGGAAATTTTTGGTTAGTCAGAAAAATATGGATAAATATTGTTGCATTGTTAGCGAGGCCGGTGCTTGGAAATGTATGGGATGGGCTTTTGCATGTTCCAAAAAAAGTTCTGGACACCCTACTGTAAAAAAAAGATTGAGGACGTCAATGAGGCAAAGAGGGGGAAGGGGGCTGGTCTAGAATGGATCCCATGTGTTTAAGTGTGGGGGGGGGGAAGTCAATTTTTGAAAAAATTTCGTGGACATCATTATTGAATGGCCCCTAAAGCAATTTGCTTCTTTTTAAACGCTGAAGTCATTTTTTGTTAAACTTTTTTATTTTGTAGAAGACTTTCGATAGTTTTATTAAAATGCTAAAATTAAATTATAAAGCCATAATTTTGGTGCACCTAAACATGAATGGAATCTTATACGTTAGAAGTCTTTCACCTAACTGCTATCGAATCGATATAATGAATTTGATACGCTTTCCTACAGACACTGGGAATTTAATAATAGTTTTTGATATGGTTTATAGAACTTAAGAATGCCTTCGCGGTGGATCTCACAGTCTTCGTTTCTGGCTTCCTGTTCATTAATTGACATCTTTTTGATTGTTATTAGATCGTTTTAAATAGAGCTACTAAATTGATTTTTTTCTTCTTTTTTTTTATTAAACATTAATGAAAAACCCACACAGCTTATATGTTGCCATCAGCGAGTTAATTAGCGGTGGGTTTAAACTCTCGTGCAGTCGGCTGTTTATCAATCTGAATTTCCCTTGAAATTAAGAAATTTAATCCTGTCCTGGTCTAGGCTGGTAGATGCAAATTCAATATTCGTCGATTAAGTTTCCAGGAAGGCAAAGCTGAATGTGTCGTTAATGTTAATCATAGCTCATGCACGTGTTATTATCCTACGAGTTCACCTGCGCCTAAGTATAGGTTTCCTAACTCGATATATTTACAGCAAAAATTTCTTGGCTATTTTTTTGTTGTTGTTGTTTTAATTGCTCTTAATTACAAAAGACAGTCGCCATGGAAACTCGCTCGGTCCAATAGGGTTTGCATTCTCATCATTTCTTTCAGCATTTATCCTATATATATAGTATGCACAATTTCTGGGTGCGCCCAACACCCATTTCTCACGACCTGGTCTATTTCTCACCCCTATAATAACTAAACGATTTTTTTGTATGTACGCAAATCAACTCCCTTTCAATATATGCATTTCGGAGAATTTCTGTTAATCCTGCAACCGCCATCTATTATTATGACCTATATGCAACGCGCCACCTTTTGCATAACAAAAGCAATTGCATGAGGAAACTCTTTGATCTGTCTTTGTTGTTGGGTGCGAAAGTAGTTCAAAACATTCGTTCGCATATTAATAATGCATTATTTGGCCTACGTGAGATATTGCTGAGTGGTTTCTTTTCTACTTCGGCACATTGAATTGCTATGGGTATTTTTCTTATCGTGCTTTTTCTGTTTTCATGCTCGAAGCACGACTATTTAAAAGTGCACTTATGCCACAATTACGCATTTTTCGAGCACTTATTTCGACTGTTGAGAACGTCTTAAGCTTTTTGAAACGAGAATGGGGCGCAATGTTTTCTTACCTTAAATTATAGGATTAACTGACTCGTGTATTTTCTTAAGTAAATAACTTGTAATGGTCTCAATGCTTTTTAATGGTTTATTCAAAATGCACATAATTGAGTGCGTAATTGTTTTTCAACAATACCTAGCTATGTATCTGAAAGAATCGATAGGCATCACTTCAAGTACAGATGGAGGATTATTGAAAGCTTACTTAATGATTACCTTCTTTGTTGCAATACCTGATATTGAGTAAACTTTTAAACTTTACAAGGGTTCTGAGAGATATGAGAAAGATAGGAGATATTGTGTCTGGTATATACATTTGTGCGCCTAAAGGGGTGCTTGATGGTATAACACTGATGCCGTTTCTGATTGCCTCACAACAGGGATTCTAAAAAAAAAGTCCACAAAAGAAGTACCAACATTTGAAAATTGCATTGCTAAATAGATAGTAGATGTACAATCTCCATTGCAATGACTACGCAATACAAATTTGTATTTCGTATTTGTCTTCTATTTTCATTCCAAGTTGCTTTTAAGCTGACTTGCCCATTGATTTTTACCATTTTTAGCACTCACCAAACTACTGAACATGTTTCAGTAGCTTTGTTTTTAATATCTTGTTAAATACTATACTACTACTGTATGTGATATGCCTGTGTTTTTCAACCGGTGTACCGTGAAGGGTTTGTAAGATGTTACCAATTATACATTTCACAATATACATATATGTCTACTGTGCATTCATTTTAGATATGGACATTTTCAATACTTGTTAGAATGTTGTTTCATTGTTTCTGTTCCTAAAAGCAGTGCAACAGTAGCAGCATCTTGCAAGGCGCGTTGCGATGGACTTCATTTTCCTCATTGTTTCTCTTGTCCTGTTCAAGTGTTTGCCAATTTGAAATGGTGCGATACAAGATCTGTTCGCTACGGCGCTGCATCCAATTACGTTACCTTGCACCTCGCCTCCCCCTTCATTTGCCAGCTAATCTAGACAGCGTCGTTCAATAAACTGTTTTCGTTTTTCGCCAAAACAACGCACTTGTGGTCGTTGGCTGTACAAACACTCTTGGTTGTACGGTTTTAAAACGCAGCACACGTGCTGCTCGGCATTTAAAATAGCTCATCTCCGTAAGCCGGAAGGAATATAAAGTACGCTCGGTGTTTGTACGGCAGCCGCACACCGGGTTTTAAATTCAATAAATTGCTTACAACGCGTCTGAACAGCACTTTTCCAAATGATACTTAAGCACCACCGCAAACTATTTCGCGTTGTTAAAGTGTCAATTGCACGTCTCCTATTTTATATATCTTTTATTGAAGAATTGGAGAGAAAGTGCGCAAGTTTAATACTGATCGTGCTTTATGTATCTCTGTGCACTTTTATCGATACATGTTTATGTTGATGGGAGGTTCGGTGCCAAGCTCCTGTACACTTCTACTGCACAACAGTCAATATATTGACGCCTTTTCGGGACTGCATTTAAAATTGAAATGCATTTCCTCGCATGCACTTGATGATGATGTTCTGGGCGATTAGCATTCACAATGCTTTATCGTTACTTCTTCTTTCCCCTGTCTTTACACTGCTCCATGGCTAGGACTAACAATGTCCCATACATCTACATGCTATCTACCTATAACGACAGGGCATTTGCTTACGTGATGGATTTTAGTGAAACGCTTTTATTGAAATGCGAGGGGGTGGGCAGGCACGGTGAAAAATTTTTTTTTCTGCCAATGTCACCCGAAGAAGAAATGGAAAAATGAATGACGAATGCGGGGATTTTAATCCCCAAATCCAGGAAGACTTTCTCCTCTGGCGGTGGAATTATTCAGGCGCTTAAAACTAAGGCATTACCACCACCCGAAGAAACTCCAAACGCGTAATAAAATTTGAAATTTACGATTTTCCTCGCGTAAATACTTAAATGTTTGCAAATCTAGGATGATTAATAGTAGAGTTGTATATGTAATGTCTAAACAGCTGTTTCATGCTAGCAGCGCCTCAGGTGGATAACCGAAAAACCTAGTTCTAAAGGAAATGAAGCGGTTAAAAGTAAGGAAGTTATGCATGCCAGTATAAAATCTTCACATTCAGTCAGCTTATTTTTACTATTCTTCCAGGATTTATTTCACGATGTAACCACATCTATTGTAAAGTAAAATGTTAAAATGGTGTGCACAGTTGTAAAATGTTTAATTGGTCCAAACTTTATACAAGAACTTGTTTATGGTCACTTTTGCTCCAGTATATACCATAGGAGCTGCAGTACTGTACTCGCAAAATACTCCTGCTTATGTTAATTTTCTACTAAAATAGATAAAAATCCAAATGGAACCATGGTTAATATCTGATTAGTGCTGATGTACCTGGCACTTTGAATGTTTTATAGGCATTTAGGGGAACTAACTACATGGTGCGTTTGGTTACGTGCATCATGCCAATATTGTGATATTCCATGGTCCATCTTTAGAGTCCTTTAGGGGGTGATTAGGTCATCATTTGGGTCCCATTATCAGATTTCTAAATAATTTTTATTTCCCATTTCTTCATCTTCGTACTGTCATTTGAAAAAAGAAGAAGAAAAAAAATCTTGGACGTTTTCGTGTTGGTCTGCCTAACTTCTTGCAGCATGTTTTTATATTTGCGATTCGTTTGCAATGTGGTCTTGTCCAATTGCTTTTGCCATTCCTTCTTGCATGATGCGCATTTTACTATTTCAAGAGCGGGATTTTTATCGATTGACCGCCCCACTACAGGGAGTTGTTATCAGCAGGAGAGACATTTGCATGAGATTTGCACCCGGTGCCAAACTGTGTCCACAGATAAAGAAATCCCCAGTGACAAGGCAGGGGCAAAGAAATCCTCTTTATATTTTATATGCCACTTTAAACATTTTATATGTTCAATGCTTCCCTGATTTTTCAAGTAGCTTCTTTAGGGGCCTGAACCATTCCAGAATCAAGAGCCAATTTGCCGAACTTTATAGTTCGGCAGATATTCCGAGCGCTAAACACAACAAACTTGAAAATTACCAACTGATATAAAATGGAGTCCTAACTGGCGATTTCGACAAATGACCACATGATCGTTGCCGTTTGAACGGCCATTTCTGCCACTCGCTCTGGCCGACATGTGCAGTAAAAATTCACGGGGATAAACTTTGATCTGACTACTGAAAGTTTGTGGTTGTGCTCCTTCAAGGTTGATCATACTTATGGAAATGCACATTCCTGAGGGTGTTGTAAAGATGCATTGTGAAAATGTTACTAAAAAAAATGTTTTTCAAATTTACTATTCACCATTTCAAACATTGCGTCAAATTAAGAATTGTAGAAGCTTACAAAGAGGGAGTACATGTAGGTTTCTAAGGGTTAATGGATCATACTTATTAATATCATTTAAAAATGATGTCTACGTCGCTACTGACGTAGGATTTATTTTCTGAACTTTTAAGGAACTTTTAAGCTGACTATATTGTATAAAAATTTAAATTGCTCACAAATTAATGTTTTTTCCCAAAATTTTATCAATGTGGCATGCAGCATGTCTGTAATCTATTTTAACATATGGAATTGGAATGTAGAACTTGTGATAGTTATGGGTTTAGTAAACTAATTTCATGTTATATATTTTTCTTTAAAAGCGAATACGCACGTGTTTGGCATTCGTTATTAATTGAAGTCTAAATTCGATACATCTTTCTCTGTGAATCAGGTCAATTTTGATGTGATGTGCAAGGATAGGTTTGTCATGTTTTTGCTGTTTTAATCCTATCAATCTAGTCGAACACGTGTATAAGAAACCCTTTACGTGTATTATTTGTGGTGATATTATTATATGAAAATTCTGATAAAATTCAGAAGCCCGTTGTGTGTGCTTCTTAAGGTCAATATCAGTTTGACCATCGCTAGGCACACGTGCTACGTGAATTATGGTTTTATTTCAAACAAATCTCACTTTTTGCTTTCAACTTAATTGAATTTTATTCATTTTTCCCCTCACTTTTTTTGATGTATTGTTTCAGTGACAACAGAAACGATGTCCTTTTTTTTCCATTGAAAAAGCATGACAAACGACAAGAAACGCATTACGCCATACTTGATATGTATTTTTTCTCGTGTTGCAGGTGGTGAGCTGACATCAGCGAAGTTTTTTTTTTCTTCTTCTTCTCTCCTACTTCTCATATAACACTCGTTTGACCCAAACGTCCATAGAACCAACAATATTTGTTGTGAATACATATGTGCGAGGGAAAGTGCAAATCCTGGGCCTGCAACTTGGTTCTCTGGCATCGGCTGTTGGCCATCTATCAAAGAAATCGCTCGGCTCGCTTGAAAAACTCGTGATTTAACATATATAAAAGCCATCTGCAAGAAACCGTCCTACCTTGCCTTTGCTGATATCCATTTGGACACATTGGGAAACAAATCGGTTTTCCGAAGCCACATCACCCAGGCAAGAGTAAATACACTTTCTGTTTAAAGAAGAAAACAAGGTATGCCCAACCAATCTTTCATTTAAACTTATTTTTCTTGATAAAACCGATGGCAAGACATGTGGAATAGGCGATCGGTTAAATATATAGGCTTTCCCGCGTTGAATAATTTCTAATGTTTTTCCAAGTTGAGAGATATAGTCTGATGGTTTCGCATTAATAAACATGGAGGTTTTCCTCGCGTCTCAATAAAGTATGAAGTTTTCTCCTTAACCGTCTTGAGACAAGAACAACATGGTTGCATGGTCCGAAGTTGTTTGCTTTTTAAATAACAAGACACTTAACTCTATACCGATGCATTGGGTTTCAATATTTGATGCAACTCTGTCAAAGTGAGTTTAGGGAGGTCCAAGTTATGAACGCTTCGCTGCATTTCTCATGCATAACAAGAATTTCCGAATTTTACGACTTGGAAGTTTGTTATAAAAATGTAAAACATTCAAATGGTGTTTTTTTTAAGACACGAATAATCTGAAATTGCTTTGGTGAATGGACTACATAACATAATTAACAGCTTAAAGAATACAATGTGGGCAGCGTGTTTTACCGAAAGGGGATTTAAATAATCCGTTATTAATTTTATTTTCGTTAGTAATCAATATGTTCTTCCACTGAATGCAGATTTTCCGTTTTGCACAATGGCTGATATACTGATACGTGACAGCGTGTCCCAATTAATCCTGCGTTGCATCGCGTAATCCTCTTACAGGGCATAGACTTTTGTGTTTGGATTTATAATTATATTTTGTCTAATTAACCTAAACGTGTGGTTGACTATTTGCTAAATAGCTAGTAGTCAAACCGCTTAGCTATTCTCAGTTTCTCAGTTACGCCTTCCATATTCCAATTTCCATGAATTGTAACAACAACAAAAAAATAGTTTCCAGAAAAGGATTTGCATTTACATTATATATTTAGTGTAACTTTATACCATTGATTCATAGCCTTGAACAGGTTATACACGTAATGTAGTCAGCCGTAGAATTTATGCAGATTAAAAGGTGTAATTATGGTCCGACTTTCCAGCATAAAAGTACTGTTATCACAACACGTTCAGCAGATTTCACACGAATTTCGACTTGAAACTTTCATTAACGTTCAGTAATCGCTATGTACAATCAAGTCACATAAATTAAGTTACTCACTGATGTGATCATTTTCATTTATAATTTCATTAAAAAATGTTGCTTTGGTCAGCTTTTGGAGTTCATCCAAACTTCATCAGTCGGCTGGAATGCCATGGAAATAGCATAGCATAGCATTCCAGCCACATATTAGAAGGTTTGTATATAGTATATAAAAAACTATAGGCAGAAGCAATAGCAAGTGTTGTGCCCCAGCACATGCACTGATATAAGCTGCATTTTGGCCTTGAGATTGAGCTCGCATTGTAATAACATCAGCTTGTGCTGAAACCCAACCAATGTTCCAAAGATTATGATGTACAGCAAGTGCATCAGACCAGCTGAAAGAAACCTTATTTCATCTGGATATTTTATTCGGTCTTCACAAGCTTCGTCACATGAGATTAACCATGAATTGCCATCTCCCCCGAGTTCAAGAATGTGCCACTAATCCCCCATTCCTTCCAATACTAATTCATCAAGTGCATAAATTGGTCGTTTTTCCAATCCTGAATAATTGATCCCCTAATAGCAATACTGCCGTCCGAAACGATTGGATATTCATCGTTTTGTGGACGAAACCTTTGGATTTGAAGCGCGTATTCGTGCGGTGTAGTTTTTCGCCAAAACGCGCTGCATTATACTTGTAGTGTGTGCATGTGTGTGGCTCTGGATGGTGATGCGTAATTGGTGATAGGCACGCTTTCACAATTACTTTGCCGTTGCCTATTCATTGCTATCTGAAAGCACGTAGGTGCCAATCACACCAGACGTTACCTATACGGTTTCTATACCTTTCACATTCTCACTTCTTAATCCTCACGTTTCATATTGGCCTTTTGTAGTTTTTCGCCTCCCCACCCCCTCCCCCTTAGGCTACTATCCAGCACCATGCACCCACATGTCATCCTTCATCGGCTTTCACCTCGTGCTAATATCGGATATTTCTCACCCTTTTCCACAGTCGATATACTAGGAATTCATTCTGGATCCATGTGGCTCTTGCACTTGCCAGTTTTTCCTTTTTTGATATCGACGAATGCAGACAGGTACCGCGCATAACCGGTTGACCCCGCTGTTGACCCCTGTCGGACAGTGGAGTGGGGAAATGCACGTGACTCGAATGTTTCGCCTGCGAAAAAAATGTAGGGGTCGAGACTGAGGTTAAGGTTACAGCAGCGTTAATTCCACCATAAGGACGAGGGTGTTCTGGAATATTCGCCTCTTGACAGATGGATATAAAAATTATTACACGATAAGGGTATTTCGGATTTCCAATAAGGTGGGTGGGCAGGCTTTATTTGCTCTGTTATGTGATGCTGTATACATGTATACGGTAGTGTAAAAATCAATATTGCCTTCTTATAACAGAACCGGAATAACAACTTTTGGCCTCATGTGCCGCGTGGAGCTGCTATCTAAAGTCAGTTATTGGGCAGTGTTTTCTTGCAATTAAAATGTTTTTCACGGATTTGTGCTGGGTTAAGGGATATTACCCATTTCAAGACTTCTGTCATGTCTTCTGTTGTCAAAATTATATATATGCACACGATGACAAATGTGATATATTTTTAAGGTGCTTACACAGCATCTTAAATTCATGTACGGGTTATGAAAACTTCAGAAAATTTTAGTTTTAGAACATGTAAACATGTAGTTATTTGTTTTCTCGTATACAAAATCGTCACATGCTAGCTATGGTATATTCAGTATGGACTTTGGTCCATTATACTTATAATAGGTATTAGATACCCAGGAGGAATAATTATGTAGGGCATACGCCTATACCTCGCTATATGACCGCTCTTTATACGGCTTTTTTTAATTATGGCACTTTTTCGATTTACGGCTCACAATGTTTCGTTATAACGGCCAAAAAAATGCTGTAATTAAAGAAAGTGGCCAAAAAAAATGTGATAAGTTACCTACATTTGCACAAACAAGGTCGGATTTGGCTAACAATAAAACACCTTATGGGTTTCACTTCGTTTAAGAAGGGAAAAAAAATGAAAATCACAATGCAGAAAGAATTGATTCGTTATACGGCTTTTTCGCTATACGGCCAACTTTCCGGAACGTATCTAGGCCGTAAAGCCAGGTATGGGTGTACATACAATAATGTATATATATGACAAATATCATGTGTTTAAAAACTTATGTCAAACGCCGTATAGTTTGAAAACTTTGTATTATCGTGCATGTACATGGATATAAGCTTGTAATATCATACATGTATAAATATGTCAAATTTCTAATATGTCCATAAACTACATTTTCCATGTACATGGAACATATCTAATTTGTCCACCTTGATACCTTCGTACTGGTGGATGAAACAGCCTTAGAAGGCTGTAATGTCATAAGAATGACATATACTCTGTAATATTTCTATGACATTCCAGCTCCCTATAACAACATAGGTGTTTGTGGTTTATTTAGAAAGTAATGATGGTGTTTTTCCATCTATACTTCCTTCTTAAAGATGCTCGTTTACGTTAAAAGTCTCTTCTCTTGAACTGACCTGACTTAAAATGCCTTTGCCCCTTGTTGCAGGGCTTTGTTAGACAAGGTAGATTATAAGTTGAGATAAATGAATACATTGCTCCTCCACTAAACTCAAGATTTTCCGTAGCTTTGTAAAATAAGGCAGCGACATCGACCGTAATGGTTTCTCCCAATTTCTAGTGGAGCAACTGTACTCTGCTTGGCTTAATTTAATGGAATCCCATCGCATCAATTCAGTAAATAGGTTTACAGTAGGCCATGGTATTTATGTGGAGATGTAAAATGGTTGCTTCACAAATGGCTATTAAGGCCTTTTATAGTAGCTAAAATGCCAACCATCTTTTCGGTGGAAAGATAAATGTTTAAGACATTTATCCCCCCCTAACGTATACATTTTTAGGATTACCGATTTCTTCAAAGTTTGTTAAAATTTCACCGACCCTTCTCCAATATTGTGTGATATTCAATTCTAGAATAATTTCAGTTTACTCGTCTTGCAAAAAAGTGAGTCCAGCATAAAATTGATGCTCCTTTATACAAAGTGCAGTGTATTGAACTGTTTATTTAATATCATCTCGGTGGAATTACTGTAATAGTAATACGTATTACATTTCTCCATGCAGGCGGCTGCATGTCATATCCCAATGGCTAATACTTTTCACTGTTATTGTGCTTCACAAATAAGCGTAAAAAACGAAGACCTGGGGGAGAAGGGGGCAAATGGCATTAAAGGACTGCACCAATATATGACAAGAGATAGTGTGAAAACCTGGAAATTGCAGCGAATTGTTGTGGGGAAGGTTAAATTTTCTAAAAATCTTAGCTGAAAAGTAACTTTGGAAATGGTGGAGATGGGAAGACAGCTCTCCTATTGTTTGTATTGATCTTTTGACAATAGCCAAGCGGCATTTCATAAATATATATACAGTGTTTGGAGACATAGTGACACCCTGGTGACACTGTCACTGGTGGCAGGAATATCAGAGGGCCGAATCGATTATATGATCCACTCAATCGATACATCTGTTTTCCACATTCCCTCCATTGTGCGTGCTCTTCTGTTGTTCGCAATTACTGGTGCCTTTCTTTCCATTCAAATTTTCCATAATGTAGTATTTAGCCGACTCTGTTAAGGACAATGAAATGGGTCCGAGATGGCATGCGACACAAGCAAGTTTCCATTATTATTTCATATTTGGACACGAAATACTAGCTTTTAACATGAAAATCCATACAATTGTCCATTGTGGGAGGTAGGGTGAAACAAGTTGTTTGCTGCATTTGAAATTGAACAATATTGGCATTCTCCATTTTCATTTTTGACAACCTGGCAATTAGTTGGAAAAGTCCAGGTGTCATGCCGCGTGATTATTTGGAAGTGTCCTAGTATCGCCCATAAGATAAAATATGAATTAAATGATGGCGGATTGCTTGCTTTTCCCTATCCATGGGGTATGTTAAGTACATTTAATTAGTACTTGTAATGAGCTGCTCACAGAGACAACACGTTACACGTATACGTACATATTGAAGTGACAGGATTTTGAAATCATGCTTATTGACAATGTGATGTTTTCAAAAATATGTGCATTTGGAATTGCAGAAGTTAATTACTAATGTCAATACAGTAAAGCGATTGGGGGAAAATCTTGTGTGTGCTCTGTTGATGACATCAGTCAGTGGTGTACTTTTGATTTCTATGTCAGGACCACTGATACATGCTGTTTTAAGTATTGATTAGTAAATGAACCATCATGGAGATTGTATCGCTCTCTCAATTAACAAAACTAAAAAATAATCATTCTCTTTATAAAACTCCCCATTCAAATATAATATAAAATCAACTTATCACAACAACAAAATAAAAGCAATTCAGAAATTTGTGTTAAAAAAAGCGGCAATTTCTTCAATGCGTGCAAAAATAAAATTGATGGACATCCAAGTGATGCAAGATTACTTTATATTAATAAATGGAACACTTTGTGGGATGTAGTACTGTTTTTTCATTAATAACCATTCTATGACAAGCACGTTTTCATTTAAATTGAGTGCACAATTTGAAGATAGTCATGCGCATAAGTGCACCTAAGTTGGGCCAGCAAAAAAAACCTGCAATTTCTTAAATGCAAAGTTTACTCTGGAATTCAAAGTTTGGTCTGGACATCTTTATAAACTTGTAAAAATGGCCAAAACCCAGTTCAATGTAATATCGGATTTTGGTTATTCTTCTGGTGGAATTAATCAATATTAATGACATAACGTGCGACTGTCCTCTTCGTACCCCAATACCATTTGTTGTGGCTATAGTAATCGAGTGAATATTCACCGTCCACTGAGCAAATATCAATATGTGAAGCCATGCAAATGGCACTCAATTGCAGCTGCCGTTATTGAAGTGAATATTGAATTCTTTGAATAAGTTTTTTTTTTCTTTGCTGAAAATTCGTTGGCAAAAACTGTGGCGTGTGCGGTTTGCCTGGTAAAACGATGGTCCTGTCTGCTACCATTTTTTGGCACCAATTTTTTTTTTTTTTTCAATAAATTTTCAAGGAGATATCTTATTGAAAGTCGACGATACCCACTGGACTATAATTTTCGAAAGATTTATTTTTCGCTTCAGCGAAATTTAGATCGGATAAAAGATGGCCACAGCAAAGTCTCCTTTGTGACCAGGCCAGACGTGGTACATGCAGTTTTATTGCCTGGAGAGACATTGTGCCAAGTTTCTCACCTTGCCAAAATGAATCAATCATGGCAACGTGTTAATCCTTGATCTGCTTGAACGGTCACTTATAATCTCGTTAAGAAGTAATTTGCAGGGGGAAAGGTGGAATCTGATTTGCTAGTTCGTTGTTAATAATATAGCTTCAATGTGGTTGTTTTTCATGAAATTTCGTTTGAACCTATTTCGATATCCATTAACAGCGTCTTACTTTAAACTGCAGGCCAAAAATTTAACTAATTATACCTTTCTATTATGTATTATACCCTATTCGAGGCACCGTTTTAGCTTTATTAATGTGAGAATATGTGCGGCCATTGACCGGTGATCAAAAAGCGCTTTCGATATGCAAGATCTTCATTAAGAATTTGCATATAATTGCTATTGATTTCGAGCATGGTGGTGTTTACAGGTATGCCGTGGCTCACTGGGTCCAAAAATATTAGTCTCCAGGATATAAAGGGGACCCGCCCAAAACTCCTTTAACAGTCCATCATTTAATTTTTTTAAAAATCAATAACATTTCAGAAAATACCGTAATTGGAAAAACGATGCAATTTAATTTCTTTCGAACTAAATATGTATTAAAAGCTATCATTAAGCTCCTAAAAGGGCATTAACATTCTTAACATATTATCTTATGCTCAAGGGAGAGGGGGTCTATTTCATCAGGGGCTTGATTACCATTGGGCAAGATGAAACACTGGCCACTCCACCACTGCAGGTCTGCAGCAGACAGCAGTCGATCATTATTTTAGATAAATATACACCTGATTAACCGAAGTAGTTTGCTGCAGTAGCTCAATTCTTTCAGCTCAAACAAAAATAATCAAACTGAATTTAGTATACGTTTGTAACTCCTCTGACTCAGCTGCTTTAACATGTTATTTTCAAAGTTTGTTGATAACAAGCATAACCAGAATTAGTTTACAAAAATCGACGTTCGTGCTCATATCCAAAATATAGATTAAGTTCACGACCCTTATATGCTTTCTTATGCAGATTAAATTTGCAATGGAGGACGAAAAAACGCCCATGTTATCCTAATGACATTTAAACATGCATGGGGTTTAAGGAATTACCAGTCATGGAAATTGATTAGCATTATCACGAGGAAGTCGTAGCAGTTCGTTATATGTACTTACTTGAAACAATATTCGGTGATTTGCCTATAAATGTAATTAAACTCTCCCCCGTCATTATTGACGTACCACGTGCCATAAAAGGGGTGTGCCCTCATCGTTGCTGGAGCTATTTCCCAATGATAATGGATTGTCGTGGTTAAACAACATTTGATCTGGCTGTTGGCATTATTAACGAAGTTTGTGTATTATGGACCGGGAAAAATTTCCCACTGGCCCCTCCACTTCTACGTTCTAACGGAAACAGTGTCATGTTCACTCGTACTCGTAATCAATTTGATTGTAGATAAATTTGGCTATCACGCATATCTTAATTGGAAGATATTAAAAGCGCACTTTGTCGTAGCATGAACATTATTACTCGGCGTCTCCTATTGACTTAACATAATGAAAAAATTGTAGAGAGTGGCTAATTGAAGTTATCATTCTGCCATCACTTCATAAAGTAGAGGAAATTATGGTAAAGCGCGGTGCTTTTTTTTTCTGGCACACATTCAATGCATCTGAAATGGGCTTTTTCTCTCTCTTTGCCGAACACCAAGGGCATGCATATTGCAATAGCAGGATATATGGCTATGTGTATCGTATATACATATCATGGCTTTGGAATAAATAACGTCGGACGGATGCGGGCTGCATATTTGAAATATTTGCTTTTACAGTTGTTAGTGTTATCGCAGGAAATTATCCTGCCATTAAAATGTATTCGCGCCTTTTTATAACGCGCGTACGTGTGGGGTCGACATAAAAGAATAATTTGTTACTTTGATTCCCTGGATTTTCTGGCGTAGAAATTCGTTTTGCCCAAATTAGCATAAAGTAATGGACGTATGAATTTATAGCTTTATTAACGCGTTATCTTTTTGACTTTTCTCGGGGGAATGGCAGCTGTGTGAATAAATGCACGCTCAGATGAGAAATCTCCACTGAAAGCGCCATCTAGCGATACATTTGTCATCCCTTTTTGTGGTGTAAAAATATCATCTATCTTAAATGTAATAATTTACATCAAAGTTAATCTAATTATGATGCATGTTAACAATGAACCTAAATTCATTGATGAACAAGCAGACTTCCAAAATGGCATTTCAGAAATATTTCAGATGGTATAAATATTTGACGTGGATGGAGGGCGGAAATATATTGGCAAAGTCAATTGTGATTAGCATTTGAAATTAATTTGAAAATCGATAATGGTGGTGAAATCTTTATTCTTGTAGCTATAGAATTTGTGCACCGAGATCTAATCTTATGTACAACTTGTATTTCGAGTCCAAGTCGATTGTATATCTTGAAAACGTATACTGTATGACCCCAATATCAGAAATAAAACCCCTTTTTTGATTAAGCAATGTTTCAGACATAATCGAGTGCCACTGCCGTATTCGTTTATCCTTTAGCTTCTAAAATGTCCTATCGTGTCACAGATATATCCGAACGATTACCGGTGCAACCGAAAGACTTTAAAAATCGATTTGTAAGATAGTTCGCCCACAGTACGAGTTAAGATTGTCAATTTTCAGCTGAAGTGAACAGCTCTTTGAAGCAAATTCATTAATTTTTGTCCACGATCTTCTTTGTACATCCTCCGTCCCTTTTCCACGTTTTCATCTTTTTTTTTTTTTTTTTTTGGTCTTGTATTTTTTTTTTTCTACGTTGTTGTTTTCTGATATGTTAGGGGATTTTCATGTCATCCAGTAAAGCCAGCTCTCGGTGGGATGTTGTTCCTCTAATATAACATTGTCCATTCCTGGTCGGCTTGACGTTGCGGTCTATGTATGGTTTTTCGGCCTGACGAATGAAATTTCGCCGGGTCTTGCATATATCCATTGAGGTTGGCTTCCTTATGTGTTTTCAATCCAGCTGTTTCCAAAGCAATCATCAGTCATGTCGTAATATCTTCGCTGCTATAACGCTTCTCTGAAAATTTGGGGTGTGACAGCAACCAACACTCGTATAAGACTCGGAAAATTTGTAATGGAGTTAAAGGCATTGAAGAAAAGAGGAGAAAAAAAAGCTTGGCTGTGAACCGTTGTCACCAAATGAGAGCATTGCGAAGGTACCAGAGGGACCTCTAATGGCACCCCAGCTGCCATGCCACGTTTGGTGCGCACTTTTCGCCTGTCGCATAGATGTCATACTTTTATATAGCCTGCAATTTTACTCTGAAAATGAAAGCACTTACTGCGAATAAAAATGGTTAAGGAAAGGAAAACAAAGCGCAGAGAAAAGGAAAGTTAGTTTAAAGGCTCCTTTCTTGGAAATATCTCGTGAGCATTTCAGGCCAAACACTCTCGGACTTAACGCGTTATAGTCTACATTATATGCTCTTGAAATGTCAATGGTCAGTGCATGACTGAGCTGTTAAGGTCTGAGCTGTCATGACGACTATGCGTCACTATCACTAGATTTTCGGGGTTGCATTGTATAATTTTTTAGCTGAATTTGCAGCTCACGTATTTTAAAATATTTCGTGAAAATAGTTTTTGCAGAAGATAGTCGGGGGATTTGTATATTGCAGTTTGTAACTTGTGGAAAAAATATCAGAAATTGGGGTTATATGGAATTCTTCCATATATAGACATAGAACGTCATATATGGGACATAGAATGACATATATTGGCCATAGTATTACATTTATGGCCCTATATAACTTTTCACCTGAAACATTTTAATGACTGGAGATCAAATGTTGGCCTTTTGTTAACAATGTTTAAAATTTTAGAAATGTACTGTATACTCGTATACATATATACTTGAAATGGCGTGCTGAGTATGGTATGTGAATTTATGAAAATGTACATTAAGCCTACTGTGCATCAATATCGCATTTTTCTGACATGAAATATATTTCAACAATGAACAAATTTGAATATGCAGTACATTTTTTTAGATACAGCAATTTCTGAGTCCTTTTGGTTCTTCAGCTACTCGTGACCATGCCATACTTCGTGCGATGATTTCATAAAAACGAAGCATTTTGGAATAGAAAAAACCCCTCCATTTCATTTTGTTCACAATGAAATTCTTCAACTTATATGAATTTCGTCGAACTAAAGCTATATGGTTTTTGCGGTTGTATTACAATTTCAGTCCCCTTGCTAGTCCAGGTCCTCCTGTAAGTACACGCGACGTAAGAAGCACGCATTGCCATGATTGACTGAACTGACAATGTTGGAAACATACGCGATATGTGTATGTGCTCGAATGTTTTGAGGAGAAGAGCATGTTTTCCCGCATGTTCGTCGCAATTGCAGGACCCATCCCTGTTTTGCATGGGTGGCAACGTGGTGTGCTACATGTGAGTTAAACCCACGAGTCATTTGTTTTATAAGGTTTCTGACCTGCTGTCTCTGGGAATGCATTTTAGATGTCCTGGGTGCTGCCTCGTGAATGTTTATTTGCACGCAAACAACGGTGCGCTTTAAAACAATGAAGGTTCTGGCAAATTGAAATTGAAACTCGCCAACTATTTATGATGGGCCGCTGACTCTTGTTAACTCTTTAACGATTGCTTCTTGCACTTCAACAGGCGTGATGTGAAGTATACGTAAACAGGTGCCCTATGGCACACGCTATATTGCTGCACAGTGTTGTTCACTTCCGCGTTTTTGTCCATCCCTGTGTTTTTCACTTCCAATGTTTGTTCCGAAGAATCGCTGTTGTACCAAACCGCGTTCTGGTATATATTCTCGCTTGCCATTGATTAAACTTTGGTTGTTGCAATGCACGGAACATTACACATTGCAACTCCCCTCACTGAGTGATTAAAAAAGGCGATCAATAGATGCTTGCAGGCTTACCTCCAAGAAGCTGTGAATTGTCGTATTTCATGAAAGTTGCATGAAGTTTAAAAAAAAAATTAAACACCAACTTTGTGGCATGCAGTGCGCTGTCGTTTCGATCATCATGGCATTGCCACGCCCGATGTCATGTTAGTTGTGAATGTCATGTCTTAGATCACTCTTTCTCAAATTATGGATAGGGAATCCATACAATCTCAGGTATGTACACAGTGGCGTACAGGGCCTAAATATATTCATTGCCAGGATACAAAGGGGGCCCGCCCACAACGACTGCATAAGGCTATCATGCAATTTTTATAAGAAATAAATTAAAAATTTCAAAAACGGTACAATTACATTTTTTTTTGCGAAATAAATGATTATTAAAATTATTAAATGATGATATGTATAATGATTATTAAATGTCAATATGTAAATTAGTCCTTTAATATAAATTGTAAGCCATTATGAATGCATATACCCAATTCTGTATTATATTCCTGTCGTCAAAGGCTATTTAACCACCTACTTGAAAATACCTATTATCTGATTTAAGTTAATATATCTTATGAGCTTTTTGTATCGTTGGTTTTATAAGGTAGTCGTTTACGTGTAAACTTTGCTTCTGGCAAAGAAATTAGCGTTACTGCCGAAAGTGTCGTTCTTCACTATCACGCATTTTCACAAATTTCAATAAAATTGAAAGCTTTGATACGCATTGAAGATAGGACCGTGCAAAGTATAGTAGTTTCAAGTATTGAGGTGGTGTGTTTTTTAATACTAATGGGAGGCCACCTTGCTCGTTGCCAATCTTTGCCAATTGTAATGTATAGGATCAAAAAAGTCATTTCCCCTCCTTTGCATCAACAGTATACGGTGTTTTGCAAATCCTCCCTTTTTTTTATTAAATTGAGAGGGTAATGATGTACTCTTTCTCTTTGATCTTGGGTGTGACGTGCTTGACTCGCTTGGAAGATTCACGAGCTAAGTGAAGCATCCTCCTGACATGATCTGGCAACCCTTCATCACATTTCACGAGCAAGTTCCAAACCCCCCAAGACGGGATCTTTTTTTTTCTCTATTAAATTTCCCACTGCGAAATAACACGTTCCCCCAATGGCGGGTCATCTTCTTTGCTCGAACTTGTCAATTTTGATTCACCCTTAACATCCCACCAAAGGCAACTTCTTGTTTACTGTAATGCTGCTGCTAGTGGTGGCCGTCATTACCTTGATTATAAAAAAACACCAGGCAAGTAAATACTAGAGAGTAAATACGCATTACTGTCTGGGTTTTTTTTTTCATTTTTTTTTTTGGGAGGGCCACGCCTTTACCCACGTAGAAATACACTTTGCATTATCTGTCTACTCCTGAAATATGTTGTTCATGCCGAGTGCTTGGTTTGTTCTCCCGGTAATGGGCATAAAATTAATTAGGTGCCATGGGATGCCATGAAAGACCTGTTTAGCTAATCCGATTCAATAAACATGGCTGAAGTTATTGCATCGGCTGATGCAAGCAGATCACTCCCAATGGAAACCTCTCTTGAAACTGACCCTAAGACTGGCAAAGATGGAGAAAATGGTTTGTTGGTATTGGTAATTGTCGATGCCCAACACGATTTGAATTCCCATTACACAACAGGCACGCGTGGCGCATACTTAGCTGTGCACATCAGGTATTTCTGCTTGTTTGGTTTGGACATATCTGCAAAAGGTGAAAGGTGTCTGTATTCACGGCATGGATCCGAAAAAGAAAAGATTACTGGAGATTGAGGGCATGGCTCATAGGAGCTGCAGAACAAAGAGGGTTTTTTTTTAATGAATAATGCCGATATTTATGTTTCGACGTCGCTTTTTTGACATTTCAATGATATATGATTTCAAGATTTTTGTGGCGAAACTCGTATTATGAACAGGTGCTGTCGTGTACTGCTTTTTTGCATTTCTGGAGATAGAAATTCAGGAATCTCGAAGGACTTCTTCTTCTTCAAAGTTGCTGCCTCTAAAAGAAAAGTCGAATTTTAAATTTTTGTTAAAAAAAAAACCTCGAATTTAATGGACACTGAATGTGATAAAACTAGCTAATAGTGCTTTTCAAGTCAATCGCACATTTTGCTGTAAAGCAGGACATTTCAAAAATACTACCATTGATGTTGAATATGCAATTTTAAGCGGAAGTTAGATTTGATTTTGATTTAACAGATGAACTTACCAGTAATGTTATTTCCTCAACGTGAAATGATTTGTATGCCGGTGATTTCCTCTTCTTAAAACATTCGCATACTTTTATAAACTATAAATCATCTTGACAAGAATTCAAAATCGAACGCCGGAAAATTCAAAATGGTGCTTCTTTCGCGTCTGGTTTACCTCTTTTTTTAATGTAACCGGGGAATTTAATTTTTATAAGAAGAGAAGAGCAATGGCCGACTAATTATCAAACTGGTTTTAAAATAAAAAGCTTGTGATCATTCGTGATGATAAGCTTAAGTTATTGCTTGTTTGGGATCATTAGAAGAGGTAGGGTACGTGGTATGAGCAGTATCTTGTTATAAAATTGCTAGGTTTTAATAAAAAAAAAAGTTGAATGAAAAAGAAAACCACGTTGTTTTTCCTTTGTTAGACGTTTACAAGTCGTTATTTACCATATTTTAGATGGTATTCCTTTGGCTGAAGTTTTCTGTATTTAAAAAGGTTAGTTCATTTGTTGATGCCAGATTCTTATCAGATTTATGAACTCCTGGTATACCTACCTACCTCAGTTTCTTTAGAGTAAAATTTTGTTTTTATTTTGGACAGTGTGTTAATTACAAGAGGAAGCCAGGTTGACCTGACCTCTTCTGTTTTTTGTTTTTTTGGTATTTGCATAATTTGAAAAAGGCCAACTTTCACTTTGCATTTTAAATTATAGGGTTTAGGTTACCTGCTGGTGCCGCTGTTAGAAACATTGAATGAACAAGTTGAAAAGTTTGCTATCGTCTTATTATTTTGCAGCGACAGATATATTTTATATTAAAACCGCGTTTAAATATATATTAAAAATGTAATAGTTCATGCGGAAAACAATTTTCAAAGTTCTTTTTACGTGTATTAAACTTTTTCGGAAAATGTTGCCCATGTAAATATTTTATTACTCGTAGCTTATTCAATAAGATGTTTTCATAAATGTTTCTTTTTTTAGAGTATGCATTATAAGTGTAATTTCAAAGGAAATACAGGAAACTTGAAAATTATCAATATATGAAATAATTTTGTCAAATATGAATAAATATGTTATTACGTGACTTGAATTTTCCTATTATGAAAAATGTCATTTCTAGGCACCGCTAGTTTACCGCATTAATGATTTTCATCCTTATATTATCATGACGTAAACTAACGTGCTGTCATATGCAGTCATGTATTTCTTTAACAAAGGTAAAAATGCGAGTCGCAATTTTGATATCACAAACGTTGTTGGATACGTTTCATTTTACTTGAAATTGTTAATTTGAAATATATCTACTGTGATGTCAATGAAATAGCAAAATATCTAAATTGCTTTTCTTTCAGATTTTTAGGGGGAGGGGAGGAGCTGAAGCTAAATATTTAGTCATATAGCAATATTTTTGTAATGCAAATGACAAGTATAAAATGTAAGCGCATAAATTTAATCATGCAGAATATTTATGATTTATTAAATGTTGAATTGGCTATTATGAATTTTTGTTTAATTTCTAAAATCAATTATGTGCCTAGTAAAATTTAACGATTTTGGTATGCTTTGTAGTCTGGTTTGCCCTGTGTTGGAATATTGCGCTCTTATTTGGAACCCTCATAGGATGGTTCATATTCAGGATATAGAGATGGTCCAGCGTAGGGCAGCCATTTTGTTAAGGGCAGTTACCAACATTCCGTGAGTGTGACAGTAATCCTCCACTCTCTAAATTGGGACACTTTGATGTCCAGACGAGAAGTTTTCTACTTGGGTTTACTCAAACTTTTTAATCTTTCACGTAATTCACATCTTGTTTCCCATATTTTAACGACTAAGTATATTTAATCACTCAAATCCTTTGACCAAGCTTCGTGCCAAGACGGGTGCTTACTATTGGTCCTTCTTTTTGCACGTGATTAGACGATGGAATAGCCTAGCTTCCTGGCGAAAGTCCAGATTTAATAAAAATTCAATTTAACAATGATGTCTAAGTCGCTACTGACGTAGGAGCATTCTCCTGAAATATTGGGTACGACCTCTCCCCCTAGGGTACTGAGTTGAATTGAATTGAAATTCCCATTCGTGTTTGAAAATGTTTAAAAATAGCATATTCGACATAGTTCATCAAAAAAAGCCATTCAGCATAATAAATACTCCAACTTTATTTAGTCTCCACAAACTACATCAATACTATTCAATAAGGCCAATGTAAACAAATCATCCCTCATTGATCTAAACATTTTTTTTTACCCCCTTAAGTAGGCAATCCCTCACTTTTCCGGTGCAATGCGTGATTGCTACAACATTTTATTTGCCTTTTGGAACTTGAAATAAATGCGCACCCGCTTGAAAATGCCAGATCAATTTGAGCGTAGTCTCATAGTGGCAATCAGCAAATTACAGTCTCATCTGCTGTTGCCTATTGCTAATTAATATTTACTCTAATTTTGATAGTGCTGTGGGTACACGAATTTGTCTAATGACAAATTTCAATTAAGAAGTTGTTGCTATCAGTTTGTCTTGGCTAATGAATGCTTTTTAATAGTATTCTGGAACTGCTGTCGTCCCCCTATTGGTTTTCTCGCCTAACATTCATCCGATTGTTTATAATGTGCTGCGACTGGTGTAAACACTTTACGCTTCGCGGCATTCATGTTAATACTTTCAATTTGTTATTAAGGAGATCGAGGTGCATTAAAAATGCCATTTAAAGTGGAAGTCTTTAGTTTTTTTTTTTTTTTTGTAGCTTCCGATTAAGGCCTTTTATTTTTCTCTACATCCTTCAATGTGTGAAGAAGCACTTTTACTAGAAGGGAAGAAATCAAATAAAAGTCCTATTTGTTTAGCATTGGCTTCCAAGAGCTTAAATAACAGCAAAAAATGTGTATATTACAGGGGCGGATCACCCAACATTCAGTTGGGGGCCCTTCAAAATAATTGTACATTTTCTTTTGTTTTGAGGGAGAGGCGTTTATACGACGAACGTGCAGTTATTTGAAAAAACTACCTCCATCAAACGATGTATTTTTTAGCACTTTTTCCAATTTTATGAAGAATTTTTCTTGTACGATGAAAGTGTAAGTTTTCACACACTATTAAGCATTAATATAAGAAGACACGCAGTAGGCAATATTATTTTAATGCATTCAATTTTTAGCATACTGTCTGAAACTTTCTGAAATTATAAGCTGGTCTTGGCCTTTTCGTATTAGAAATAAATTAAACTAATATTTCTCCAATTTGTGTAGTATTTTATCGATCTTAAAGGTTTATTTTACATAAAACAAAGAGAAAAACACCATTTTTTGTAGATTTTTTTGTAGAAATCTTATTTTAAGAACAAGCATTAATTAATACAATACATCTTAAACTTTTAAGAACAAAGTCCTTTATCTAATGCTACTTTTTTTTATAATACTTGTGATCCGATTTTAACGTTAATATAGTATTTTTTCACTGAACTTAATTAAGATGAATTTTTGAGTTCATCTTTTTCATGGTTTCTGCATTTGCTTTTGTAAGTTTTCCAATAATACCGATATGCAAATGCGGAAAATCTTCAAAACAAAATTAGTACAATTTTTACGGGTACAGTTTCAAATGTCAATTTCAGTTAGCAAAAGAATTTTCTAGACAATGTAAATAGGCATAAAATTGTTAATAACATGTTATTCTATTACCTGATTGAAATGGAGAAGTTATTTTAAGGGGTGATTTTTTTCTATCCACTTCCATTTTTTTTTTTGTTTTGTGATATTTTGTTATTAAACTTGTGCTTTTCAATAAGAATCGAGTTGGCACTGACTGTGTTTGTGGAAAAGTTTTTGGATAACCATTCTTCTGCAAACTTTTTCTCCCCCGTATTTTGCTAATATATGGATGGGGACACGCTGCCAAATGTTTAATTATGGAAAGTTTTTATATGGATGGGATTTCATAGGAGTTTCTTTATGGCACTCCCCGATGCCTTCAGGCAGCGGTGTCAACACGTTATCAATCAATGGCAACTACGATTGATGTTGTCTTCCAAGGGTGTAAATGGCAGGGTGGTTCTTTCAGACACTAAATCCATATTCGAGGGAGAGTCCAAAAATCTCGTAAATTATATCGAGTTGTTGCCATCAATATAATTGCGTTTCTCTTTGAAATGACCCTGTGTCCATCTCGTTCTCCGGCTGCCAAAATTAATGCCATTGGTCGAGCTAATATTTCACTAAATTCGATAAAATCTATGGCTATTTGATCTGCCATACTGCACTATTGTGTAATAGGCGAAACGTCTGTGTTTTATAGTCTCCTGCAATTAAGTGGCGAATAAAAATTGTATTTATTTTTGACCTGAAACACGTATCGTGAATTGGACGTATAATAGCTTCAACCGTTCTCAATGCTTCAGAAAATAGTCGTTAGATGGCGCCACTATATGAAACACTGCATTCGGTTCCAATAAACGTTTTCAAGTTCTTATTACATTTTATTTATTCGAAATTATAGTTTGTTTATCTTGAAAAAACGCCAACCTTCAATTGCTAATATGTTTTGATGAATTTGTTAAAAAATCGTGAAGCATGGTTAAAGGCTCATACGCCACCAGGGGGTGCTGAACGACAATTTTTCTATGTTGAATTGAATTTGATATTCTGAATACGCTCAAATCTTTAAAATAAGTTGGTTATACCTGTGTGTGTCATGATGTGAAAATTATAGAAATAGCTTTAACGACGTATTTTAGTAGAAGAAGAAGATACATTTACGTGTTTCAATGCTCGATTTAATGGCGGCAGCACTTTGTATATACGTTTTATTGGAAACGATTTTTTGTTTCTCATTTCAAAGTAATTACACTGTCGGGTTGATGCTGGGAAAGTTCATCCTTTTTCATCCCATTCCTAATTAGTACGTTGGGTAAATAAACTTGCATGGAATGACAGACTGATGTTTTCAGTGACACACACACACAAAAAAAACCGCCAATGGAGACCATTTTAATCATTGGGCTTTACAACGTACTACATTGGAGGCTTCGTTTTCTCGTTGAATAGAAACCGATGTTAAGTCGGACGTGGGAACACGAGTATTTGTATCCAACCTTTTTATACTCGAATTATATGTGAGGCAAATAAATTACGACGTGTTCGTACACACAAACATTTGGAGGTCTAGGCTGTAGTTGGAGGCGAGAAAGTCTTGGGTGATATATATATACCCTCGGTTTATGGAAATTTGGAAGGCTTAATGGCGAGTTGTTGTCTTGCTGTTACAAGCTGCCTTGTTATTATCACGTTATTTATACGTTCTCAAAGGATGCGAAATTGGCGCAATTGCATGGCGCTTATAAATTTGAAAATTATTCAGCGGACACCTAAGAGAAACACTTCCCATTACATGGTTTGGGGAATGTATCATGTGATGATGACGTATCATTAGGGAGGGTTTTTGATGTTTTAGATTTTAAGCGGATGGTATGTAATTGTGAGAATCCCTTCCTCTTCCAGTAAAATTGTATACTTTTTTTTACCAAAACATATATTTTTATAAAGTTTATGCATTTTTTTACAAACAGTTCTTTTTTAAATTAATAATTACATGGTTTGTGACGTATAAAACAATCTTGATAACATCTTCAGAAATAACATTCGGTTCTGTAGAAACAGTTGTAGCTAATTTCCCCTTAATACTATTGATACTTTTTGAGAAGGCGTTTATGGAAAATGTTAAGTAAGAATTCCATTGTTTCATAATTAGAGAAAATGTACCCATTGTACTAAATTTAAGTCCTTTAGGTTTAAACTCTTTAAAGTGCAACACCCTGTAGATATAGATTTTTTGGAAAAACGCCGTTCAGTGAAGATGCACACCCACACTTCAGCTTGCTAAACAATTTGAGAAAATTGCATTATGCGATTAGAACACTTGGGAATATTATATATAAAAAAACAGTATAAAAATATAAAAAAGGAGTTGCTATGGAATTTAAGTTGATATAGTTTAATGTCGTGGCCGGGGTTCGAAAATAGTATGTCCGTAATAAAGAGTTTGGGGTAATCGTACAGACAATTGTGTTTCTGGGCAAGTTGAATTTTCTGTAATTTTCACAAGTAGTTGAAATTTAAACTATTGTAATTCTAAACGTTTTAGGCGTGATACACATTCTGAACATATAGTTATTTAGTTGTTTTGTCACATTAATGCTACCTGTTTGTATCGAATTTTTTACCGTCCCTCCCCCCCTGCGCTTTATTTTGTAGCTTGCAAAGATAATGCACTTACCCTTAAATTTGAGAATGGGGAACTTTTTGATGTAGCCCTTGTCATCCCATTCTATCTTTATTCGATGGGAGAGTCTGTGTATTTCCATCTTCCTTATTTTCCTATCCGTCATTTCAATTTGATAAAGCTCATCAGAGCGTGATAATTTAACGACGTTAACAATTTCTGGGTTTATATTAAGTACGCCCAAAAATATGAAGTAACAATAGTAATGCTTCCCGTTTACTTACTCATGTGTGACGTCGATGTTAAAAGTATGCTAAGCAATTTTTTTTTCTCTCCCATCACTTTCAGCAAACTTTTTTCTTCATGTTCATTTTTTTTTTTTTTTTTTTCATTGCATAGATTTCTAATAATGAAATATACTCGCGTGATAACCGTAAACAATGGAAATTGAGATAGTCATCTGAAAAAAGCGGAAGCTTCTTCATTTCCTAGTAGGAATTTGATAGGTTTTTGTGATATGGAATTTTATCCATACGTATCTGGTGGTCAAAGATGGCTGACTTTTTGTTTGTTGAGATTTGGATGGTTCAGGAATTTCGTCCTTCTTTTGAGATAATACTTTCCTGTAAATGACGTTTAATGACAGTAAGGTTTATAGAGGGAAAAAATTCTGCTATAATACCATAAAGAATCGATAGATCAAGAAAATTGATATCCAACAGTCTAGCCATCACTTGACCTGGCCTTACATCGGCTAGTTACATAATGCAGAAATATTGTTTTAATACAATTTGTAATGTTTTTCATGAGATTTTTGGGACATACCGTGAAATGTTTTTTTTTTATAGATGATGTTAACTCTGCAGAAAAATGCTGTGCTTGCGTTTTTAGAATACAATCCAATAAGTGCAATTGCCACTGCAGAGAAATGCAACTTTGAAGTACAATACTTGAAGATATCTGGCATTAAAAGCAGATAACCATTGCTGAGAAAAGCAGAATTCTCCGCTTCTTGAAAATCCTCAAGAATGTAGGAAAATCTGTGGAAACTTTTGGGATATTATCCAAGATTGCTGCTGTGAGGAAAATTATAAAGTTTGAAACATTTTGGGGCATTATCCAAGAAATTAAATTACACGTACTACTGTGATGAAGAATGCATTTAAAACTATTAATTCGTGAAAGTTGGCTAAAGACCAAATCCGCTTCTTGGCAGTGGGTTATACACCTATTCAACAGTAATCTAACGCACCCTTTAACTGTGGGTTGGGGCATTTAATTGTTGGACCCACTGCAGTTCTCCTTCCTATGTTCATACGAATACAGTGTCATAAAACTATAAATGCACGATGTCTGAATTTAACTAAAGCTAGTCTTATGTGCCCATTCGAATTTTTGGATGCGGATTCGGTTTTATGAACAAATATTAGAAATACAATAAAAATGGGACCATAAAAAAATTCTGCCCCTCACCAAGGCGATTCAACATTTGTGTTAGTTCTTGGTAAATACTGCGCATCCTTGCTCGAAAATTGAAGATGGAATGGCGCCAAATATCATTTTTCCGCTGGATCGGAGTTCATTTTGGAAAAAAGAAGTAGAAAAAACTCAAAGTATTTGCATAAAACTACTTGTATATAGGCCATGCCATCACACTGACGCCATTTTCTTTCTGATTGGTATTTTCCCCTCTAAATGCTAGACTTGAATTACTGGTTGTCAGACGTTCTTTGGCAAACTTTTGCATGTCTTACTTTACGATCTATTCTTTCAGAAAGCATCTTTTCATCGTGTTAAATCACGGAAATTCTCGAAAACACGGGCCATAATTTATAGTATTAAAATTGTAGTGCAGGGAAACATTCGGAATTGTTTGGTTGTCTAGCACAGTATACTTAGTTTATTAAAAAGAAAAATCCTTCTGAATGCAAGTCTCATAAATTTTAAACATGGCCGGTAATGGTTATTTCCTGGCAAAATGTTTTTAAATATTCAAAACCTCGAATTTAAATTAGTAAAAAAAGTGCATTTACAGGGTGTTTAGTACATTTTCTGGAAAGATTTCAAGCATATTTCAAGGATTTAGAGACTCATACCTTACATTTTCAAACACCCCTTCCTCGACCAATTACCAGAATAGTTGTCCAAAGAATTTGAAAAAATAAATTGTATTTTACATCGAATTTTCTCGATAAACGAAAATTTCCCATCGTTCACCAGACATTCCATCATTATGTTGGTGTTTAACACATATTTCAAACATACAAATTCCAAGTTTTTCCGATCGTACTTGATATCCAACAGAGGCTAATGCAAAGTACAGATTAGAGCAAACACGAAACAAAAACAAGGTTTCAAAAACATGTTTACGAGAAAAGTTTGCTCGCCAGTTTTCTGCCCAGAGGTTTCGACAAACATTACGGTTTTTGCTCAAGAGGTTGTTCGGATCAAAGGGGAAAAATGTTTTTTTTTTTGTAATAGAGCAGAATAAAAATTTTGACCATATATAGTATACAGATATTGGTAAAAAGCGCCATGCGCAGCAAACATTTCTTCCGTTTCGAAATGGTTTTTTTTATGAGAACACTGTTTGGGCAAACTTGTTTATTGAAACATGTCTACGAAAACACGTTTCGGCAAATATAAGTTTGCAGAAACCCTGTTTGTGTTACGTTGTTGGTTCTTCTGGAGGATATTCTTTCAACCATAGCTCATACTGTTCTGGAAACGTTTTGGCACTTACTCCGTTGGGATTATATTTCTGAGCATGTGCTCCATTGCCTCGAGTTTGTTTCTCGTTTAATCCAATACTCCAGGCCATGCATGTAGTTGGTAGTCTTCCTTCCCCAACTCCTGCCTATCACCCTCTGGAAAACAATGGCAAGCAGATGCAACGCCTCACTGCCGCCTTGTTTCTATTTTTTATTTCAAATTGCCAGTTTTAATTCCCCACTGCGACTTCAATCCTGGTTTATGTTCCCCATACTCTCATCGCGAAGCACATTTGGAGATGCTGCGAAAGGCTGCCGCGGCATAAAACTGGAAATAACAGCGCTACAGGGTTGCCTTGTCCTCGCATTAGCGCGACACTTTTCTGGCAGAGATCCCGACTCACTGCTCTTCAGGCATCTTGCTGACTGTCATAACTGCGCTGTGCCACACAGTTGTGTGGCTTTTTGTTGTCCTACATTTGTTTCCCCATGAGGTGGAGTCGAAATAACTTTTTTTATGAGAAATAATCAGAATCTTCGCACCTTCTTTTGAACTTTTGTGGGTGCTTGTCCACCAGTGACTTTACACTGCTAATTGACAGTCTCGTCAATGCTAATCCCCAAAAGAATTTGGCATTGCCAATGCATTTTAGAATAAGAAAGCATCGGAGTTGTCATTTATTCATAGCTGGGAAATATGGCTTGGATGATGTATTATGAAATGAGTTGGAGCTATGTATATATGTAGTGTCAGTTCTCGTGATGTCGAATCCCTTCCATTCCAATGGCCATGGGAATCTGATCCAAAAAAAACTCTTTTGAACACTGTATTGCGTCATGGTAAAAAAGTCTCCAAGCGAATCATAACGTTTTTGAGTCTTTTGGTGATTCCCTTGAATTTGCAAAATAAATTTAATTAAGAGTACATTTAGCTTGGGAAACAGCTTAATGGAGAAATGTTCCATGCATTGATGGTAGTAAGAGCTTTATATGCGAATCCGTTAAGCGTGCACAAGAGTTTAACAGTGAGTAAGTTAAGCGTACTCATCCGAGATGAATATCGAATAAAACCATAAAAGATAGTACAGCAGCACTAACATGCCTGATTAGCCACGCCCATACTATCATACACTATAAATGAAAATGGCTTAACTCTTTAAAGCATTATGTTGAAAATCCTGAATCATAAACTTCGTCAAGTTTTTGACGTAGGACCAATTGTTTTCGGTGCAGTTCACCAGCGGCGGTGAAACGGAAGTGTAACGGCTAACCGTTGCGAACCGGCTTACAGAGCTGGCTAACGGCATAAGAAAACTTTTTTACAATTGCATGGTTCACCCTTTACAGACTTTATTCATAATAAATAGAATTTACATCAAGTTTGAAACGATTTGGACAACAATACAACCAGTATGTCTTCTTGATCGCCATGTTTGATAAAGATTTTTGCATAAATGATTGGGATATGTTTTGGTATCATCTCCCCTACTTTGGTAGCTACCAGTAGCTGGTAGTTGCTTTTGTTTTCTGCTATTTTTTACTCACTGTTACTAAACCACCCTGCACTGCCCCCTATCTCACTGTTTACTGTTTTATCTCCCCCTTCTGGTATTTACCCTCTGCTTGTGACCCACAATACCCCTCTCTCCCATTTCCTATCTATCAGTTCCCTCACAGCTACCCTCTGTTTCTGAAACCTATCTGTCTCCCCATTGCTTAATGATTTACGGTGTGACTATCCCTCACGGTCCTGGCTTTCTTGTGTAGCCATGACACTGAAGCCTTTGGGACTACTGAAGATCAAACCCATGCCGACTGCGATTTGGAAGTTGCCATGGAAACATGGGAAAGTGTATCCGTATTCCACCCATCCTCACTGGCTGGGTCCAGTGCCAAAAATGACAAAAAAGTTCTCGCTGTGTTATTGCGATGTGTATAAAAAACGTTTAATGCTAAAATGTTGGCGAATCATTTTGAAAAAAAATCGGGTTTATAACTTCCGCAGGACTCCAGGCATTTTAAGATCAGTTTTATTGTAACATCACACTGTGGTAATGGAGACCAAACGTACATTAGAAGACCAAGCGTAAATGATGGTTTTTAATGAAGTTTCTGGTCCAATTTCAAAACATTCTTGTATAATATAAACAACGCAGCCATCTGCTTGGTTTTGTTAGTCTGGGATTCTAAATTATACCACAATTGTCATTGTAAATGTAGAGAAATGACAAATTGTGTTAAGATGTCAAGTCCGTAAAGTTATTGCATAGGTACTGTCGTATTCCAAAAGGGCATCCGTACTGTTTCGATTTGAATTGGTATTTTATTGAATTTTAAATGAATGGTCAACATGATTTCGTTGCTATTGATCTTTAATGTCAGTGGAAATAGTGTTTGTTCTGAGTCAATAATTCTAACCACGTCAAGTTGCTCAATTATATTGAATCAACATGTAGACTAAAATTGCAATAGTAATGCCTAGCTTTGTGGCATAAATGATGTTTGTCATAAATGTTTGCTGATGTCAGTGTAACTACTTCAGTATTTGAACATTGCCTCCACAAGTGTAATATTATCGAGCCATATTTGCTACAAATGTAGGCAATAGCCTTTACTGATGAGAATAACGTGATGAATAATACATATAACAGATTAATTTTATAATGATGAAATGTTTATAGACTATTTAAAATGATGAAATTTTATTGATTGATGGTTTAACTCTTGTATACTTAGCTTGACAATTAATTAAGCCATATTGTCAGAAACAAGGCCTCATATGTCATCAAAATTTGAGGGGGGGGGAGGGGGAACATATATTTATTGGTCATTATTGGCTCAGCTGAAATAATAATTTCATTTTTATTCTAAGAAAATTCGCATTTTTAATGCAGAAAAATTGTGTTCTTACCTCAGAAAATGTACGTGTTCATTGTAAAAAAAATTGCGTTTTTCGCTTAGAAAAATCGCACTTTTAATGCTAAAGAAATTTCATTTTTTGAGTAGAAAAATCATACTTTAAATGCAAAAGTGAAATTCCGCTTTTACATTTTGCCGATTCGGTTTGAAATTTGTTCAATTTCGGGAATTTAGTAGGGGGGGGGGGAGATTTATCCCGAAGATCCCTCTCCCATATATGCGGCCATATATCTGTTTTTAATATGACAACTAGTAAAAATCAGTTCATTATTGCACTGTTTGTACATAAAATCGAAAACCGACATACTCAACAGGTGTTAAGCATCCAATGCTAACGGTAAATAAAGATTTGTGATCCTAAGCACATGCTTACTCCCATTAATGTCAAACTTGACGCATTGGTTTACCTGTAGCATTTTCATAGGC
>JAQGAE010000248.1:0-44478 GCA_034696685.1 Julus scandinavius | reverse complement strand
TGGTGCAATGCTTTTCCTTGTTAACTCACGGTTAACCTTAAGTTTAGCTTAACCTTTGTTGGTGCAACCGGCCCTTAATGTATATAATTTTCATGTCTTTATTTTCAATTTGTAAATTGACATCTTTGTTGTTGTTTTATAGTCTTGTGTGGTTGTATTATTGTGTAGCAAAATAAGCATAAGTAATAACGATAAAAAATAATTATCGGGTAGTTGACAGTTATTTATAACTCGGGACAATTTTAGTAATATAATCGATTTTTATAGCAATTTTATGCTACTAATTCATGGATTGATCCCCATTTTTCCTTTTAAAATACCCTTGGCCAACATTTTTATTAGTCGTAAAACTAAAATAATTTTACAATTGAAATGTTTTAAAATCAATTGCCTTGAACACTTTTTGTGCATAGAAATGCATATTGCCAGCTGTCTTTAAAATTAAATTATTAAAATAATAAATAAAAGCAATTTTAAAAATTAATTTCTTCACTATTATTATCTACAAATCTCTTAGTTCAGCTGTTATTTCTTAAATGTAAATATGTGTCTTCGTATTTTCACTATCCTTCAATTATAATTGTAATTGTTTAATTAAAATAGAGGAGACATTTCAGATTTTTCACTGGAAAATTATTGCTTTACGCGTTATCTTTACACTCCATATTTAGGGAGTTTGAAATTTCGCCTTCACGAGATCAAAGCCTTTTGTTGTCATCTACAATGGCACGACAATAATTATTGCTAAGTCTTATCATCCATATTTATCTCTGCTACATGGCGCAGGGTGCTACTGTGGGGGAGACTCTTCGTTATAAGCCTTTGACAAGCCATCAGTCATTGTCAAACACCTTTGATTAATTGTCCACAATATAGTGGACATCGGCACAAAATAACGACAAAAATTGACTGCTCGCAACAGCTTTAGCTTCATATGGGGCATTCGTTCATATAAATTAGTCCGAATTATCTCGCAACAC
Organism: Julus scandinavius; assembly: GCA_034696685.1. NCBI lineage: Eukaryota > Metazoa > Arthropoda > Diplopoda > Julida > Julidae > Julus > Julus scandinavius. Next base: position 43,498 of record JAQGAE010000248.1, on the reverse strand, counting down.
GCGTGGGAGATGGTGCCGAAAATCGTCCTAAAAATGGACACGACCTAAATTGATATAAGTAAGTTTGGCTCATCATTCAAAACTAATGAAAAGACAATGTCACATAAACGTGAAAAAACTGCCTCCTGCCCTTGTGTCATTTTTTATTCCAACATTCTATTTTTTTTTGCCACTTTCGTGTCCAACCATATATCAAAAAGGAAATTTGTCACTATAGCAAGTATACAAACACTATATGCAACGGACCACTATAGTGCGGGTCAAGACGTTTTCAAGCGGGTAATTTAGCACACTTCTGACCACCCAAGTGCCAGAAAAACTTGATTTTGTACTTGGCCAAAGATCTTGCCTGTAGAAAAAGCAATGTTTTCAGCAAAGATAAACACAGGATCATTTTTGATTAATAAGTTCATTTACTTGATTATAATTTTCTTCAATAAATTTAGTGATTAGAGAAGGTAATTGCGACATAGAATTTGCATGACGTTTTGTTTTTTGAAGGATTTTCCCTCATAACATGTTGAAACTTCTTTTAATTATTGAAATTAATTTCATTAATTAAAATCTGTTAATTAACAGATTTAATTGATATTCGGGTGTTTTTGAAGGGAGAGCAACCTGTCACTGAAGTGTGCAGCCCTTGATTATAATCTGGAATCTGGATTGTTATCATTATTTGATTTAAATTTAAGTTTTAATCAGATGAACCCAAAATGTATACAGTTAGTTGTCTTGTATCGTTAAGGGCCATTCAAAAAGGACGTCCTCAAGAAGGGGGAGGGGCGTTACATGGAATGTGGACAGGGGGGAGGAGGAAAAGATATTATGGACGTCCGCTAATGATGGTATTTTTAAGGATTTTCTGTTTAATTGAGTTTTAAAGGTCTGTGAAAGGAGAAATGGACACCAGAAGAAATGTGTCCCCAGTCCCAAACATACTATGTACTTAATTTTTTTTTTAACTTTGGGAAAGTCGGGAATTATGCCTAACTTAGTGTTAAACACCAATTGTATGTTGGAATTTCCCTTCTAGGTCAGGAAATTTCCGTTAATCAGACAAATCTGGAAAAATGTCGTGGAACTGGTAGCCAGGAGGGTGCTTGGGAATTTATAGGATGGGCTTTTGTATGTTCCAACACATTTTCTGGACACTCTACTATTAAAAAATATTAAGGATGCCTATGGGGGGGGGGGGTCTGGGTAAAATGGACACCATATAGGTTGAGGTCAATTTTTGAAGGAATTTCGGGGATATTTTTTTTTGAATGGCCCCTTGCAGTTTAAACAGGTTCGAATACACTTTTTAAGAACATGGGACATTTTTAAATTTTACCAAGTAGTTCCTGATTTGTCAGTCTCGGGGAACAACAGATTTAAAAAAGATGAAAACCGCTTATTTTACATAAATTAATCACATTGCAATTTAACTTAAAATATCTGGCATTTAAAACAAGTATGTCAACCATCCGACCAATATTACTGGTTTTCTTTAAATTATGCTGATTGGTTTGAAACAGTTACACGATTTTGTTGCAATTTTGTCCATCATGTTATTTGATTTGTCATGTTAGCCTTACAACTTCTGATAATGTGTCATGGGATAAGGTGCCTGTGGTAAGCCCTGAAGATAACAACTAATCTGGATGAGTTTAAAGTTTTGTTGCCAAGGGCTCAAGTGTCGAAAAAGAAGGCTGACGATCAAATTGATGACAAATTAGCTTTTTTTCTGGCTCGGATTTAATTATACGATTGAATAGAAGCTAAACCTACCTATATATAGTCAAGTTTAGAGAAAGACTGATAACATTTTTGGGGTAAGGCGTTTCCAATCTTATTTTTGGAACGAGAAGATGAAAAAAATGAGTTATGATAATGTTTTTTTAATGCTAAAATCTTCTTTCGGTTTTTTTCTCCTCGGTTCGCCTATATCTCTAGACTAATGACTAATTAGATTTACCCTGTATATTTGTTCCATATATTATTATCTGAAAAAATAATCTTATATGCACAATGAGTAAAAAAGCTGGCACTACCATGCGATATGCAAGATGTCATGCCTTGCAATGCGCCTAAAGCCTTTAACCTATATACAGAAATTCCTCTTTAATCATTAGTGGTATGTCCAAAAACATCCTCATTGGATTGTGGGATGTCCAATTTGGGACTCGTGTTTCTACCTAAATCTGATTTTCTGACAAACGAAACTAATTTAGGATTCGGTAAACCAATTAGTCCAATTCCCATAAACGCTTGTTTTTTTTATTTAAGATAACACCCTGCCTTATTAATGAATGATGTGCCCAAATTGATAATGTTGAGAAATCTCTGACAGGTAAAAAAGGGTCACCAAAATAAACCTTAGTAACATGAACTATTATATAGCATCCACTTGTTCATGTTGCGTGTGCAAGATGCATCTGCAAGATGTATCTGCTCTGTAACCTCTGAGGGGCATCCGGTTTCAAGATGGCACAACAGCAGATCCAGTTTTGGAAAATAATTGACGTGACTTCACATTTTTAATATGTAATAAACAATATCAGTGGTGGTGATTCTTCAGAGTTGAATGATGTCTGATTCTGATAACTTTTTTCAAGGCAAGGTAAAATGTGGATACTTTGGGCCAGGAAGGAAACTGGACAAAAGTATCCACATTTTATTGTGGATATCTTTGTAAAACTTAAGATTGTAATTGTTATTGTTGATAATACTGAAACAGTGACTAGTTTATGGACTCGGTTGTACTTGTTACCACGCTGTTGACAGTGACTGAGAAGTTGATGGTTCCTCCATGGACTCTGGCTCTGCGTAGTGCAGGAGGTTGGCTGCCATGGCAACGTCATGTGGCTAGGTGACACTGTATACTCTTCGTGTATTGGGTGATGGATTAGCCGTGTCATGGCTGACACCTCACAGAGATACGCCTCCTGGTGAGTTTCTGTGTCGTTTCTTCCGACTGCGAAGGCTTCTTAATAATTTGTACCCCCTACCATTGCCACCCAATCTGTGTGGCAGCGGGAGTTCCCCCCCTAAAAAAGGAGACAAGGAACACCTTGGAAGCCGCATTCCCAAAGTACAAAAACTGGGTATTTCTTAAAGGGCAATGACAACATGTGACAGGTACGCGAGACATCCCTCCCCGTTGCATTCAAATGGCTTCCCTTGAACATATTCACTTCTGGCTCCTGAATCTCCCCTCAAGAACAACACGCCGGCAATTAGTGTGAATGTAAGCATAATTCAGTAACCCCCCCTTATGCTACGAAAGTGAATCAGCTGTTTTTAGAAGGTGAAAATTGTCGACAGAATTCGTTTCTAGACCTACTTCCACATTGTTACAATGAATGTCCATTGATTTTTTTTTTCTATCTTTTTAAAATCGTGGACAATGTCAGCATGTGCACGTGAATGTATACACTCTGCATTTTAATTTTTATTTGAGTATTTAGGTCATTAGCATATTTTTAATTAGAATATGTATGATTAAAAAGTAGTGCTGTTCCATATGCCACTGGTGTAACCATATGTTGCGGGTGCACGGCACTGTTATGTTTTTGTTTGGGTTTTTTTAAATTTTTTGTTGTTGCTAGGATTTGGATTTGCCATGAATGGTAAAATCAACTTTGATTCTTCTCACGTTTATGATTCACAAAATACACCCATTTTCTGAGTTTGATATCACGTGGATTATATCATCTCGTGCAATTCGTAGATGGCTGTTTAATTTTGCAGTGATCATAATGGAAATAAGGCTACATGGATAGACTTGGATATCTACAGCTTCTAAAATTTCATTAAAATGTGCCATTTATGTGGTGATGTAGCTTAGAAAGTACAAGCGTTGTATTTTGCAAACATTAAGGAAACATTTAGAAACATAAAACATACACATGCTACCTTGGTGTGTCCAGAAGTGTTTGTGAAACATGTGTCGAAAAAAGGCCATTTTCTGACACATTTCGATGTTTCCTGGCCGATCGCTCAAAAGGCAATCCGGATCAAAGGAAAAAATACACATGTTCCGAAAAACATGCTGGAAGTTTTTGTTCAGTGTTTCGTTTGTATGTTTTATGTGTTTGTGTATGTTTCCTCTGGTGCATACCGACCTTTAAATACTTTCCTACTGTAATAAATTAACTGTAGTGGATGGCCCACATAATTGTGTAGTCTATAGAGCAATTAATGTATTCGGTATTTACATACATATACTGGTATAGAGCTTATTTTTTAATGTAGGGTGAAAATTATGCTCAATTTATTTTTTGCAGGGAGGAGGTTTGCATAAATTCACATCATTATTTCAATTTAAAAAAAAAAAGCCAATTGTACAAAAATGGGTTTCCATTAGCCTATATTCATGTTGCATCGTCCAAAAATCTTATTACCCTAAGTGAAAGTTTTTATACTGTTAGTACACATAAGCACGCGTTAGACTTTTATACAATCATTTTCGAAATCATGTTCATTGTAATGGATCTGGCAGCAGGTTTATTAGCGAAGCTGGCATGTTCTGACCTGAATGCAAAAATGTATGCCTAATTTCGGCCATAGTTGTCATCTTTGTTTAATGACGTAGGGCCAAAAACCATGTAGAGAATTTGCGTTGAAGATTGTCCTAGTGTGCTATATACCTTTAGTACAAAATAACTTGTGAATGGATATATGAGAAAATACGTGTAATGCATTATCTAAATAACTGTAAAATGACATGCTAATTCATGAAACCAGTCGTAAAAATAAACACTAGAACCCAGAAAGTGAATTCTCAACAACTTGCAGTTTCACGCTCGTAGTGCTTCATAGATGGCGTTTTAATTTTGAAATGGGTCACCCATTGATTTTATTTATATTCTGGTGCACAAATTAGTGCCATTAATGGTAGACAACCATTAGATGACATTGGTTGCTTTCATCAACCATGCCTTAACATCAGATACCTTAATACTGGAATAAAATGTCCGTTACTCTTGCAAAAACATGGACGCCATGACACCCAAAATGGCGACCATTGTGATTGGCTCAAAGTGATGATAATAATGATGATGATGATGTGCTGGCCGTGTATGCCACCCAAATGATAAATTGAAATTGAAACGCGATCAAAAGAGGTTCTTTTGAGCAATTGTTTACCCATCAAGCAGAGGGCCATTGCGGCTATATTTCTCTTCGCTCACCTTCACTTTTCCATTTTCAAATGAAACAGATTAATTTTTCTTTTGTGTTGCTTGACTGAATCTGAACGCTGGTCCATTTTAGTGGGGGGCTACCGTGACGGGGGAGCCTTTTGCACATAATATAGAGACATATATCGACTTCTTGGCCGAATGAAAAAGCGCGCAAAAAGCAACACGCAACAATGGGCGCGATAGCACGCCTAGTGAGAATCTCCTAATGGCCGCTAAGGGTCGATAACATTAGTAAATGTGGTGTATAGCGTAACGCCACCTTTATTTGGGGGTGTAGGGGGAGATACCAAAGCGTGTCATTTGTTGCGCAAGAATACAGCATATGGCCTTTTCTGGATATGGAAATTTGAATGTCGACCAATGGTCCTTGCTAAGGGACACTTCGACTTAAAAGGGGGAATAATTCATTAATAAAAAGCTCACTTCCAGAACAATTGTCAGTTTGCCGGTTTTTGAAGTGTATAGGTGCGGTTTAGGGCAAATTGGCCTGATCGTCACGAAAGGTGAGCGTCACGGAAACGCTACGTGTACTTTGCGTATACGTCCCACATGGAACAGAAATGCATTGACAATGATTTGCAATGCATTTGCAATGCATTTAAAATACATATAAATAGATTGAGACACCGAAAATGCATTTCTAAAAATGTATTTAAAAATGCGTTTGGAAATACATTTTGAAATGCATTTTTAGAAATGTATTTCTAAAAATGCATTTACAAATGTATTTCAAAATACATTCAAAATACATTTTGAAATGCATTTCAGTGTTTCATATCTATATGGATTTTTGAAATGCATTTCTTTTCCATGTGGGGTAGCTTAAGGCAACCAGTAGACGCTTGTTTATTTTACTTATTAACACAAATACAGCTTAATCTTTTAGCTAACAGTTCATTGTGTTGCTTTGTGTGAAAATTAAAATGGAGAAAAAGACAAGTACTATTGAAAGTGCAGCATTGTTGAAAAAAGATTTTACCACTCCAAATTTGGTATCATACTTCCTTCAGCTATCATCAACTCACAATTTCTTTCTTGGATTACCAATCTATGGTTATTGATGAAAAATTAATTTTTATAAGAGACATTTTCTTGAATCCAATTCCACATAACCATTTTCTAATCTTACAAAATGAATAATAATAAAAATCGTTAATAAATGGAATGCAATGGAAATCAACTTTTACTAGGTGCTAAGAGGTTTCACTTCTACCACCGCACGAGTCTCACACATATTTTTAAACGTGTTGAAACTCTGAACATTTCATACAGTATAGAAACCATGATACAGAACTTTTGGCGTTGAATGTCGCGATTTGTTACATGAATGCAGAATCTGACCCAAATTTATTTAGAAAAATGCACTGTGACTAGTGATTCGTAATTAGGGTCATCATGATTTCGGTTAGGTTTTTTCTGAGCATTAGGATTTATGCCGCTTTGCCATGCCTTGCTTTGCTTACAGTTTGCCTGTAGAATGATTGAATTATCTTAAATTCAGTGAAACCATACATAATGCATTTAATGTTTTATAACCTTCCCAGACATTGACCACAGCAGTGGCCGGACTCTGAATATGGTCATGTAAATTTCATCAGAGCTATTCATTATACAATTTATGACTTTTTTAACTGTTTGGAATTATGCAAGAGGGATGTGAGCAAAGAATTCCTGCAGATTTTTGTGCTGACCTACAGCTGATGACGCGTGCACTAAACACTTTGGTCCAGTTAGAAATTAAGCCTCCATGGTTTACGTCCATTACCTTACTTGATAAGGCATTTTCAGCTGTAATTTGTCCCTGTTTTAACTACGTGTAGCTTGCCTAGCTGCATGTTTTTGTCAACTTTAACGGCCATTAATCTAAGGTATCCAGCAGCAAGCGAAATTGGCACTAGTGGTTTTTCCTTTATGTCGCGAGGCAAAGGCTAGGGAGGGGTCAATTTTTACGATTGCCATTTTTAGCAGCATGAGGTCGATTACTCTGAGATCATCTTGCACTTTCTCAGGTGAGGGGAGACCCCTTGCAGTTACAAACAAGATGCAGGAATAAGATGACCGATGCAAGCTTGACTTGCCAACAGATCCAAAGCTGATAAATTTAGTCAGAAAAGCATATAGGGAGTCAAATCGATATGTACTATGTGTCCGATTTGTATTGCCTCTACAACTTTTTTTTTAGATGTTCATAATGCTGGTGTTTATTTTTACATATTATCGATTCTCAGGTAGGCTGAGACCTTCAAAAGTCCATTTTTCAGAAAATGGACTAACAAGGATGGAATGGACACCGTACGGACATGGTCCATGGTGTAGGAATGGGATGGTGAATTTTTAAAGGAATTTTGGGCATGAATTTTTTACACCCAAAAGTGTCTCCAGCATTAATTTCGACAATGCAAATACATTGCATTTCCGAAAGTATGTTTTCATTTTATGTTTTCACAAGAAATCCGTTGTATTCATGGAGAAATGTAATGTTGAGAAATTTAGAACCAGTTATGAAAGCGTACCAAGGACATTTCTGTAAAATTCAGGAAATGTCCAAGGCCTAGTATATTTAATGTTTCTTGAATAACTTTTCATGAAGAGGTAGTCCGAATAAGCTCTTAGTTTAAGCGTGATAATTACTTATAAACTGCATTTTTCGAAAAATAGGAATGCTGACATTACAGAGCACTCCTTCAGGTTTGTAAATTATGAATAGTGTGTTCGGAATATATTTTTCTGAGGTTCAACCTTGTATATCCGTGCTTAACAGTGTCTCATTTGGTTACAAAATTGGGGGGAAAAATGTTTTAGCACCTCCGCCGGACATATCAATTAGTGGACATCTGTTTACATTATTGATAATTAAATGTTGTGCGAGGGAAATATAAAGTGGCTTTCAATGGGCACCCATGTGTATTTTCCTCCCTTTGACTCCTTTGGTGCGAAATTCTGACTGAAAAATCTGATAAAAACAAACGGATGTGTCAAATTCGTGCCGGAAACTCAGCGAACGACAAAATGGCGGCGATGGATGAAGGTAATAATTGCAATAGATGTAGATATAATAATATACTAATAATAATAGGAGAAATAGGTGGAAAGGTGTTGCTATGAAAAAGGCATTTTTTTTCTCCTTGAATTTATTCATCTGCAAAAGGACATCACCTGCCTGAAACAATCAAATATAGATAGGAGTGGAATTGTAATGCAGGTGAAGCCACCAAAATCACGTTGTCTTGACCAGTTATTTATTTTGCTTAAAGACAGATAAATAGCCATGGAGTCAAGGTTTTTTATTTCTTGATATTTTTCATTCCACATAAAAGGCTCGCTTTTTTAGCTTATGTTAGGCCTGAAATGTTTAATTTACATTTGTTTATATTTCGCTAATCTTCATCGATACATACACTTAATGTTGTGAAGGAAAATCAAAATTCTACTCAAGAAATCGTTCAAGTTAAACACTTAGCGAAACCTGTTTCTTGATTTCAGGAAACTGTAGAAATTCATTTTTTAACATGTTGATGCTCGAGTGGTTTGCGATATGTAATCCTACTTTTGATTTTAAATTGTATCAATTAAAAATGTATATATAGTTCCTCTCAGAAAATTAATAAAAAGCATAATTTGCTAACTATATTTAGTGAGAAGAATTAATAGCAAACAACAAATTTACACAACACGTTATCAAGTTCTCCATGCATAATGACGGCTGGATTGTATTAAAATCATCAAATTATTTTGTTTAAGCCATCAAATTAATGACAAGTCATTAGCAAATATAATAAGGGGGGGGGGGAACCCAGGTAGCTATGATACAGAAAATGTGCTGGGAGTTGTACCATCTGAACTGCGATAAGTTTAGGGACGACCCACTTTTCACAATATTGACTATCTAGAAATCAAGTTTTATTGCAAATGCTAATGGCAAAAGTTGATCAGTCCCACGCAACATAAAAATAAATGCATCTAAGGATAATTGCTTTACTAAACTTACTTGACTATTAAGTAGGACTGCTTTCATATTTCTTAGAGACAAATGCGACGCTGTCCGGACGTATTTCATCCAATTTCCAATACCTGGCTCAGTTGCATCCACCCACATAGAGCAGGAACCATGGACATCAGCTACCTGTAAATGAAAGTATACCTTTTTAAAGAAATCAGCATGGAATGTTTTTAAAATTTGAGAAAAAATATATTTGTAAGCTATAATTGGCAAGTAAGTTTTTAAAGTAGACTTAAAATAAATTGTCCTATTAATGCATTCTGCCTTAAGGAATTGTAATATAAGTATATGCACTGACCAAAGAGAGAAAAAAATTGTGGTGCAATTGGCCACGTCAAATTATATACCTTAATATGGTTATTAACAATCAGCTGTCCATTTTTTCTAACACTGGACTTTATTAATGAATTTCTGTCCTTAATAAATGCACTTATTATTCGCCATATATCCATGGGCATAATTGCAAAGGCTGTAAGTGCTTTTTTCCTTTCCAGCCATTGTTTAATTGCAATTATTAATGTTTTGAAGACTCGATGAACTGTTAATATTAGTGGTATTATATTCCTCAGGCACTCCACACAAGTGCTCCAGTAAAAATCTCATTTCACATCTGTTGGAGCGAGGTAAAGTTAATTAGGACAATGATCATGGTATGGTCATAAGGTTAGGACCATCTTGCATTTTGTTTAGCCCCAAACATTAGAAGTTATCTATGCTGTATATATTTATTTTTACAAAAAAAAATGTAAAAACATGGATATTACTGTATTTAAAGATGTCCTGGAAACAGTCCATCTCCAATCATACACAATGTACATATTTTCTCTTTTTATACAGAGAAGACACAAAAGATGCAGATTTGTGTTTCAGTATTTTAAATCGTTAAAACTGGAAAGTATACAGTAGTTTTCTTTATGATAGCATGCATATCATGCATTTATAGTTTACCTTGCAATACAATTCAAGTTTACTGAAACAGATTTATGAAGAGATGAAATACATCACGAGCTCTGCATGCGCGAAAATATACAAGTATAGCTGGGCTAGCCTTATAAAAAAAATTTGCAATAAGCCTGTATCCATTTGGAAGTTCGGAGTGTGGCATTGCAAACAAGCTTTTGTGTGCATTTTTGAATGTGTGCAAAAATCGGGCTTTTGGTCACGACACCATTCAATGAATTGTTCCTGCGAAACCCACCTTCGTCCACTGCTATTTTTTCACCAACCTTTGTTGATGGCACGAGCGCGTTTTTTTTTTTTTTATCAAAGTCCCTTTTGTGCAACCTTGTTTTAACAATTGCTAGCCTATAAGAATCAGCTGGGTAACACTAGAGGTATTAAAACACGAAACTAAAAAGAAATGCTATAATTTCATGTGGACTTTTAGGCAACTTTGTGCTCGCTTTTGGCTTCTTAAAATCTTGCTACAGGCATCCATCTTTGGTTGAATGAGGTCACGGGGTCTTTTTCATTAGCTGCGAAATTTATATATGCAGAAGCAATGAATATCAAAGAATGGACATATTCAGCGAAGTTAATAAAAGCATTCCTCGATACACAAAATATATCCTGGTCTCTATCGAAAGTGGTTTCAAATGGAAGAAGGACTGCAAAGCCAGAGCATAGCCAACAGGCCTACGTTATTGATGGTGGAATCGAAATATGTCATAATTCTCTGTGCACTGTTATAGATGGGATCATGTGGGTCTCCTATTGATCCTATACTGGCTAGAAATGCACTTACCACAAAGGGAATAAAATATGATGAGGAATCATTAAATCAAAAATAGTCAATAGATGCAAAAAGGGGAATGCACTCCAAAGAATATCTTCCCTGGTATTCAACCAACTAGCAAAATTTAATAATAAAAATGTATCAAACTTAAACCATTCCCAAATGACCCGGATATTCTGAAATACTTAGAGAATTTCAATGGTCATAATCGGGAAAAAAAATGTAACATGATTGCTAAAATTCCGGTTGCATGATATAATTTGATGTACCTATATTTACAATGACATGGAAGTTTGTCATCAGAATTACAAGTTAGAATAGCTTTGTCTTGAATTTGTGCTTTTGGTGTACAAAACATTACTGATAACAGCTTATTTTCCTAAATGCACAAAATCAGATGGATAGAATGTATGGTTTATGTAATACACATAATGTTACACTCAACTAAATTTGAAGAACTATAGTTAGGAAAATCTTTTGAATTGTATCAAAATTGGGTTTTAATAATTTAGGTGGTGGTGTATTATAAAATTGTTGGCTAGCAAGGCATATTAGGTCCTGTAGGAATTGTTTAGTGTTGGCATTTAGTTTGTGTTCCCAAATAAATGTGAGGTCACAATTGCTTTGCATATCAATCACTAGATGGCGTGGTGTATTTTTAGTGGCGTCACATTTATTGACCTTTTACCGGAATGTTTAAAAATGGCTACCATACACACGTGATTTACATTTTTAGTTAAATTAATGTCAATATTATATTTATGGCTGAACAAAATGCGACTCATCAAATTTCTGCGAACAGGATAAATGGTAATCAAAATTTTCATTATTTGTACGCGCAAATATTTAAGCATTGTGTTATTAAGGGCTCCACTTTTTGATTTGTGATTGCTTCCATTAAAATTATGCTGGAAAAGTGCACGTTTTCCCAATTACTACTAGTTTTAGGACATGCAATGATTAATCATCATGCCCTAGTATAGACCTTTAATATTATGTTTTACATGGATATGTAGGCTTATCTCGACTAACATTTTAGTCGAAATTGTGTCGATTCACCTCATTTTAATGAGCTTTAAATTACTGAAATATTGCCTATAGAGTTTTCGTCTATTTGGACACTAACATGAATGCCCAAAATCGTACTTGGATTTTGGATTTATCAGAGAGCTAGTTTTTCTTTTTTAGGTGGGAGGAAATAAGGTTAGGCCACATTCAAGCTGTATCTTTAAGATATGTTGTGGGTCTGTAGCCTCTCCTTATCTGTAAAGTATTTAAGGAAAAAATAGTCTGCTCTGAAGATTAATTGAAAACAGGATTTTTCATTTGATTAATGCACAGGCTTACCTGACTAAAGACTTAAAAATACGAATGTGGAAATGAACCATTCTCTAGGTGGTCCAAAATTGTTTCTAAGTATTATACGAGAAGCTTTTACGGATAGAGTATTGTTACTTTTATTTGAATCAACGGCTTTCTTTACAGCTATTGATATTGCATACAGCACCATACCTTTAAAAAAATTGCTTTACTTTCTTTCCATTGAAATTATTTAGACTATGTCAAATGGCAAAGTCTGCTATGTTTAATTCTTCTATTCTTCGCCTGCGTCTAATCATTTTTATTGTCATTATTTATGTGCCTACTACTGATAGATTTAACCCAAAGTGGGGGAAAAAATCCATTTTGAATCCTGTTCAATAATTTGGTTTTCCAACTTCGTTTTAGTTGAATATGTACTGCTATGTTTTTCAATTGCGAGAACAACATGAAATTTCAGCACCTTTTGATTTATTGCATTTATATTATACTTGTATAAAGTTTTAAAGGTCAGTGAAAGGGAAAATGGACACTAGAAGAAATGTATCCAGTCCCAAATGTGGTTTAATTTTTAAAATTGTGGGGAAGTCGGGAATTATGCCTAAATTTGTGTTAAACGCTAATTTTATGCTGAAATTTCTCTTCGCGGTTTATAAATTCCGTTTATTGGAAAATTGTCGTGGAATTGGCAGTGAGACAGGTGCTTGGAAATTTATAGGATGGGCCTTTGTATTTTATAACAAATTTTCTGGACACCCTACTTTTAAAAAAAACCAAAAAGAACGTCTTTGAGAGAGGCAAGGTCAGGGCTAAAATGGACACAGTGTGGACAAGGGGGGAGGGGAGTATTTTTGAAGAAATTTGTGGGACGTCCTTTTTGAATCGCCCCTTATGTGACACTGTCAGATGTGTCCACGTTGCTCTTGTTTCATTCGAACAAACCTTGACGGCTAAATATCAACAAAATTAGGTTGAAATCTAGATGCCACGTCCCACATTTAAATTGATTTCCATGATTTTTTATCTCTCTTTTTCTCTCCTCAAATTAAACCGTGAAATAAATAGCACCTAATTCAATCAGAATCAAGCATCCCAATGTAACTAGCGCTATCCATGAAAAGGGAGAAAATGCCATGCATTAATAAAGTCATTAATTTGCTCCGTTATTTTTATGTTTATTTTTATTACCTGTTAATGCACGGCTAACTCGTTTCTCAGGTGGATGGAAAACCTACTTATCCAAATTTTAAAAAGCGTAGGACATCTGATGTATTTCATGATAAGGCAATGGCTAGATTGACAGTGATAATGATAAGACCGAACGAAATGCCATTCCAGTTACCTTTTACTGAATGTGGCATTTTTTTTATACCTTTTTCCTTCATTGACCCATATATTGACTCGTGAATGCAAAATCGCAACTTTCATCATTTTACGTCTTTGTGCGTTTTTCATCAATCAAATACCATTAAATGGGTAAAAAAATCTTTTATAATTTTGTTCTAATTTTGAATAGGAGTTAGTGGGAAGTCAAGAGTCAAAACCTAATGCTGGAATTAACCTACATTTTGCAATGTAACAGCAGCTGCCAATTTTGTTTATATAATTCCTGAAATGTGCAATTTCATTTTCTGTCTCATTGTTACTGAAACAAACGAATTAGCCATCAAGTTCACCGTTATTTTCCCCTTATCTTTATTTCGCTAAGAATCACAATAAATGTAGAGCAGGTAGATGCAATACTTTATAAATGCACAGGTAGAGGGCAGTCCAACTTTCTCTTTTCGTAAGAGACTACATATAGTTTTAAAGCGACTATGATTTTCTAGTTTGTCTTAAATTGCTGAAACCTTCATGAAAATAATGCTGATAATTTTGACTAATAAATGGATTGATTTCCAAGTTTAATGTGCATTAAATGTGATGCAGTTTTGATTTTATTATAAATTTTATTTACATGCTTATTGACAATCTACTGGAGGTTTCGCTGCAGGTGTTATAAGTGCTAATTCCCACGTTTTAAATAATTAGGGATATTTCATTTACAATGTGTTAAAGTAGTTCAAAAGTTTTATTTACTTTTCAAGATTGTGCGAAGTGATATCAGAATCTTACCACCACCTTATCCGGATTTAAAAATTAAAAAATGGATCTCAACGTGGCATTATCTGTACATTTTTAATGTTCTTAAGAAATTTATCAATCAGCACAGTTAGGAATGTAGTTTCTAATTTAGGCAAGATTATGATGTTTTAGTTTTCTTCGTGCATTTGAAAATAGTTTTATGAGAGGCAACACCAAGGCAAAACGAATAAGTATGCAAAAAAAGAGGTCATGAAAAGCAAGGTGCTCTTTCCCCTGGTAGTCAAAGTAATTTAGTGTACATCGACTACTGTAAAACATTTTTTTTTTATTTTCGTCGCTATACTAACCACAAGAATGTTATTATACCTATATAGCAATAGACCTTCGGTGCAATTACGCTACTTTTAACTCCTTTTCGCCCATTTATTATACTGCATCTGATATGTAGCTAAAATGGTATTGCCAATTATTCAATATGAGGTGTACATTTGGCATCTAATAACGTCACTCTGGTACTACACTACATTATTTATCCATGGAAATTATACTTGACATGTTTATTTTGCCAGTATGAACAATTTATATCAATCCCAACAATGTTTTTAAAATTAGTTTTGGGGAATGGTTCCTAATTTGGTCCTTTTTATTAGTTAGGTTAGGCTGTCAACATCTTAAGCCGGGTCCACACCAACGAAAGCAGAAAACACGGAAACATGAAACCATGAAACACAAAACGTGAAAAAAGCAGGATAAACTGAGCAAGCCAATGGGGACAAACCTCGACGTCGTTGTCTGGGATGCAACGGCCGACGGCTGAGTACATGCCTTGGTAAAAGCGCCGTAAAGTGGGAACATTGTTTCTTTTGATCCCGACGCCTCTTGGACGATCGGCATGCTTTTGAAAGCAAAAAAGCTTAG
This sequence comes from Julus scandinavius, assembly GCA_034696685.1. NCBI lineage: Eukaryota > Metazoa > Arthropoda > Diplopoda > Julida > Julidae > Julus > Julus scandinavius. The sequence goes on along the minus strand of JAQGAE010000248.1, from coordinate 28,254 downwards.
AAGTTTGCTGAAACATTGGGTTGGAAACTTGGTTAGCAATTTTTTATCGACGACATGCTTTCAAAAACCTTGCTTTTGCTCAGCGTTTTCGTTGGTGTGGACTAGTCCTTATGACTCATAGTTCGTAAACGTCGTATTCTTTGGTTGAAAATCTTGAAACATTGAAACATTAAAAATAATTTAAATTCATTATATACGATATTGTGGATGTTTTTAAAGTATTTCTTGCCTTGAAGGATAACTTAGTTCTGTAATAAGTGTATTGGCATTCAATCATATGACCCTTCATTAAATGCCACTTAAAGGAATATCAAACTAGGCTAACGATTGAATTTTGGCGACATCTGTTGTAGACTTCTGCAGACTCTCATTACTGACAAGCATTTGCTGTGCATTATGTAAGTGCTGTGCTAAATTCTATTGCAAGAGTTATTTTCGTATTCACCTGAATTTGTTCACCTTAATAATTTGAATGACTTGACGTTTTCAAAATGAATGAGATCGAGTAGCCTATGGGCGTCCGAGACCCTAGTCAACCCCTTCACCCACGCTTTACAAGGCATTGCTGACCACGTGGTAGATCATTAGCCAGGCCCTCACTTCCGTGCTTTGTCGACACCTTTTCATCGGATGAGTTTGCTGAAATTTCTGCTTGCACGTTCTCTACACCTATAACTTATAGGTTTATGCTTTACGAAATTCACAGGCGAAATTTAGTTTTTTTTTCTATGTTGCCAAACAATTCATGGATCTCAATTAAACTATCCCATCGGAACTCACTGCTAATTTGAAGCCATCTTTTTATTTTTCTTTAATTCCCTATGCGAGTTAATGACCTCGAATTTCGCACCATTACATTTAAAGAAATGACAATTCACGGATTTTTTGTAATCCACACATACATTGCTGTGATTTCTCGTTGATTGGTAATAGCTTTTTGAACATCTAAATTTGTACTAAATTAATTTTGAAAGTAGTCCATATCGATGTTCATAAACTACGTAAATCAACAAGAAAGTTTTAACTGTAGTTAACAAGCTACTTGACTACAATAAATATGCAGTGAGAATGGATACACTGATTTGAATTGGAACAGACTTGAAAATGTGAAGATTTTTGCATAATTTGCGTATCAGTTGGCAGTCAGTTTGCATATAAAGCTTCATTAAATTAAGTAGTTATAAAGTTGTTAACTGTTATGAAACACTTACCCAAAGTTTTTAATCATATCATCACTTTATTATCAGCACAATGCAGTGCCGGCAGGAAATTCCCCACAAAAGTGCAATTATCCATTTTATTTTAAAAATGTTCTTGACATCGATGTATTTATAAACTAGACCAAACTATTCCATGTTTGCTAATCATTTGACTATAACTACCCCATCTTCAACTTCTCTCCTGAAAATCATATGGCTAGAAGCCAATAAGCTTGAAAATTGCTGGGACAACCAATCAATTGTCCACAGGTTTGGGGAAAGCCATTTATTTAATTTTTTATCCATTGTAAGGAATGGTCTAGTTGTGATTTTTTGCGTTATTAATCTAAGCATTGAGAGTATAATTTTATCATGTTGACAAGCAGTAATCCTGATTTGAAGACTTAAACTATTTGAAAGACGAAAATTAAAGATAATTGTTGCAAAACAAGTCAATCATCTGGTGGCTGAAAATTGGTCTTCATCCCAAAAAGGCAATATCGGGTCAATAGGGATTTTATAACGTTATTTTCTGAATTATACATTTCCATTTAATTTGAGGTTATAATTATTTTATGACCAAGTTCTTGAATTAAATGAGACCATTGTCCTCGATTGTAATGCAACCCTTTTTACTTTTTAGTTATTTTTCATCTTGTTGGATTAGAAAACATATCTGGAGTTTTTTTTACAGTCGTTAACTCCTCGTTAATAAATTTACTACATTTGAATGCTACCATATATATGTATATAAAGGTACATTTAACCGTAATAAAAAGTGAAGAGTGATGTATTTGACAGAATATGAAGTAAAATGATACTTTATTAAGCTTAATAAAAACATGATAATCCTCTAGTACAATTTCAGCCCGTCTCAAAAATTCATGTTTTTGTGGTTTTGGATTTTTTTTAACTGCTTAATCATAGAACCTACATTTTCAAAGGGGTTTGGTTGCAATTTCCATAATTTGATGTTTTCCATGCAGAAATGGCTACTTCCAGTATGATTATTAACTATAGAATGTTATGGAATTTCAAACTTTTGTTAAATCACTTTCACAATCGTTCAGGAATTAATTACGTTTCCACAAAATTTCTATGTAAAAAGACATACCCATGGCCATTCGTAACCAGTTCTTGAATATATAAAACCATACATGTAACTCTTAAAAATGTCTTCGGCTGATTTATTATGTTATTTAACAATGCTAAGACGCGTTTGGATTTTTTTTCTAAAAAAATATTTTCTGTTGTAGACGGATTAAATCTGTAACAATATTCTTTCCGATTTTTATTAACGTTAATTAAAACCATTATAAAAAGGATTAGTTTATTTTGGCATTGCACGATTAAATAAATTTTTAATAGTTCACGCCCTGAGCACCAATTGAACCGTTATATACAGCCTTAATTTCATTGCCAGTATATTTGCTTTAATCCTTTGATTACATTCTAAAAGAACTGGTCCTTTATTTTTAATTAAATTTTTGTTTTTGATTGATTACCCTGTTGTGAGAATGAGTAGCTGACCCAGCCTTACCCGAGGGGCTAACTAGAGCTTAACAATAGGGGCTTTAATGTCCCAAAAGGAGACAATCAAAACAAGGCCCCTATTATCAGTCGTGAGATTAATTGTAAGATAACCTCTCTTTTTATTTCTCTTAGTTAAAAATCGTTGAAACAAAATGCTTTTGCATTAGTTTTCCCCAGTTCTTTTCAGGCCACATAAAAGCCAGAGGGCCGGGAAGGAACAATTGTTCCCGCCATGTAATCTTCTCCACCCTTTCATCATCTTATATAGCATTTTTAGTTCACTTTTATTTCGTGGTTTTTTTTACCTTCAAAACAAAAGGTTTGTTTTAAAACCTTAACAAGGTGTTCCCTCTTTTTACAGCATATTAACTGCTCTTTTTAACGTTAGATTATTTAGCTTACCTCATGGCATTCTCTCTCTCTCTTCATGCACTAAGAACAATTTCATTACAATTCGTTTGTAAATTATTAACTCTTGTTAATGAATTATTTGACACATTTTTTCAATTGTGATTAACTGCCTTGCAATTCACCTCCATGTTTTTCAGAGTTAGAGATTGCATGTATACGCTAGATGGCAGCATTGTAAAGCCTGGTCTCCACTGATTTTAGCAAACTTACAACTTTTTTTGTTGCCAGAACCATGGTTTCGGCAACATTTCGTCGATCGCTCGGGGGGCGGTCCGGATCAAAAATGAAAAAATGTTGCCACTTTACTGCGCATGCTCAGCCATATGCTCAAATGCGGCGTTTGGTAAAAGCGCCATAAACTGGACGCATTTGTTGACAACTTTTGATGGTGACACCTCAGCATTCAGCAACATTTTGATGTATTCATTGTTTTAGGTTTGTCTTGAGTGTTTGTATGTTGGGGGTTTGTGTGGGAGTGGTATAGAAATCTCAGTAGAATAACCCAGTAATCAATTATTTCAGTAATTCTTATTATTCAACATATGATCTTCATTTTCTATTATCTTTTCATTAGCAATATACGTGGGAAAACCATTGACCATATGTATATATTACCATAGCTACTGTATATCAACAGTATTTTAGCAATATCATATTCGACCAGGGTTTTTTGGATGGGGAAACTCCTGCGTGTACTTAAGAAAATACATTGTTTAATTTTGTATGATTGTCAGGACATTCAGTCAATGGCCTTATGTGTAATTTTTTTATACATCCATTAATTCCTACCTCAATGTATTTACCTGTTGCAAGTCGTTGCAAGGGCAAATGTTTCACGACAAATCCTATTTATCTATGGCGCACAATATAAAATAATTAAATGAAGGTAGATTGCACAAGAATTACTAACGTCGACACTAATTAGCTTTTTTTAAATTTTCTTTTCAATGCAAAACAATTGTAAACACTTCTGGAGACAAGTAGGCCGCGATGTAACGTATATATTTAATTTGCTGAAAGTTTCCGCTAAATTTTGCACTTTTTCCCCTCCAAAGATTGGGCAGTTTACACATTAATACTGTGTTGAATGAAAATTACTATAAAATTGCAATAAATGAATTTTTGATTACTTTTTACAATTACAAAAAAACGCATTGCATATTTTGTCATAAATTGGCGAGTTTTGGTTTGCTTTAATTTGTTAGGAAATTTTGAAATTTTTAATGGTTTGTGTGGTAATAAACACGATGCAACTTGATGTTACGTATCAATCGTAACGCAACTATTTCATTAAAATGTCAAAACTTTAATTAGAGCATATTATTAAAAATTTAGGTGACCAATTTTACCAAACATCAAACGCGATTGGGTCAAATTCGATAACCGATAATTGTTTCTTCTCCTTGCCATTTTTTTTTTTTTTTGTATTGATGTAGTGAAATTCCGCATTAAAACTTCACTATATAATAAAGACAAATGGCAGCTCTTTCAAATAACCTGACTGCAATTAAGATATGGATTTCAAGATAAAAATAATAACTTTTAATGTTTTTCTGATATTTTTATGCGCTCTTGTGTAGGTCACTAATTGAGTTAAATAAATTAGGCCAGAAAACTAGCATGCCTAAATATCGCATCATATGCGTTTTTGGCGGGCATTTTTAATTAAGCAACACGTTGTTAAAAACAAGCTGGTCGAATTTTTATATGCACCTCTCAGCGTGAAACTGGAAAGGTTAAAAATGAAAGGTTTTTCATTTGAAAATTGGAATACTTTTAATTTCAGTTGAAGTGCTTACAGATAATGCACTTGACATTACGTTTCTGGAATTGTGTGCGCCACAGGCTCGAAAACATACAGCACTATGGAGATACGATTTCAATCTTTTTTTAAAAATTCTAGGCTGGAAGAGGGCTTTCATTATCCTCCTGTAGCCAGAACTGCAATGCATGATGCAAACCGTTAATTGTTTTGCACGTGTATTATAATTAAAACCGTGCCGTGCAGAAGAAATCTAGTTTAAAGTGTCATATAGCTACAGGATATCTACTCCTTTTCACACATTTTGTTCTAATTCGTGATTTGGTCAGCAAGTTCATACTGTGCCTTCGATGAAAAAGCGTCAACTATAACTTTAAATTTCAACACTTATTTTTGGCATGAGTCTAGATAATCCTATATGGTCGTATATTTAACATAATTGACCTTAATGTTAATGTTGCATTTATAGGTATCATCTAAATGCATGCTTGGCAAGGCCGTATATTTTACCAATTTCAAGCCGAATCAGCAAAATATAAAAGGAGTATTGGATTTTTGCATTAAAAGTGTGATTGTTCTGCTCTAGAAATGCAATTTTTTGTTTTAAAAGTGCAGTTTTTCTTAGGTAAAAATACGGGGTTTTTTTCAGTAAAAGTTTGATTTTTCTGTTTTAGAAATGCAATTAATTATTCTGCATTAAAAACGCGATTTTTATTAGGTAAAAGTGCGATTTTTAAGCTAACATACATTTATTTGCAGTTAAAGTATAATGTTTCTGTTTTAGAAATATGATTTTTCTGTTTTCTAAGATAAAGTGCGATTTTTCTTAGGTAAAAGTGCGCTTTTGATGCATGTAGTTTTCTGTAAAGTAGCATAATGCTAGTTATCGTCAATGACGCCAATAAACGATCGTAATTCGTTGTAAAAATATTGTGTTTAGTTTTAGAAGTATGCAAATTAATTTTTTTAGTTTTTTGCGAATTGGTTTTTTACAATTCATATAAAGACTATATACAGAAAGCAAGATGTAAATAACCATATTATAAACCATGTATAATTTAGTAATATTCATGTGCAATGCTCAACTAGCATTCAGATTCAAATTATCTTTATAGATTATTTAAAACTGTGCCCTATATGAAGCTTATTCTCAGCATAGTGGTCTTGGTTCATAAATGTGATGCAGCTCTTTTTTATTGCACATGATAGTGTATCTGTAAGTACAGTAAGGCCTATTTAAATTCTATTAAGTTATTTCAGAAGTAACGGTTCGTTTGCTCCTCTCCGTATATGTACCACACTGGGGTGATGCACTGATGCTTTTCTGTATGTGGTGCTAATAGTAAAGTGCGCCTTGAATTACACTATAAAGCAGCTGCAGCAAGCATCGTTGGATGAAGATGGTGCTGAATCCCTCTCTTTTCATCACCTTCTATGGCTCTTCATGATACAAGCCCGTCATACTTGGCTGCTGATGCTTGACCAAAGCAAGGGCCATAATGGAAATTGGAGGCGTGCAAGTGAATCGAGAGCATGAAAAGCCACTCTGCCAGAATAGGCACTTAAAAGTAGGGAAACACGCGGACATCTTCGGAACTGACATTTCATTTCACTCCACTATAAATGGATGGTGACGACGGTGGTGATGATGATGATGGTGATGATGATGATGATGATGGTGGTGATGATGCTGAGACAGCCAATGCCATGCAGGGTACACTTTCTGTATAGGCTCGTTGCACTCATCCAGTCTTTGTGAAAGCACGCTGATTTGCTTTTCATCTGTAGAGAACCTGAGAATCTCTTCTGTGCTTGATGGCCTATTTATGCGAGTGCTGCAATCACGTCGTCATTAGCACCACCCTTCTCATCATTCAGGATCCGATACGTGTAATAAATTCAAACGTTCTTCTGAATATATAGGGCTCGGTGTAAAAGCAGAGATAAACTTTCAGAATAATAGTGCAAACTTTTCTTCATTTGTGCAACATACAATTGATGAGAAAGTGAATAACAAATTGCGATTGCACAAGCATAATAGCTACATATTGCAACATTTGATGTATTTTCAATGAAATTCATGTTATTTAAATGAAGTCAACTTGCACTAAAATTCAGAACCAGACTTGTGTTATTGCCACTTATTGGTAATCATCATTAATTAATGCATGTGCTGAATGTTGAATTTTTTAAACTAATATCTGAGTGGATAACAAATTTGTTATAATTTAAATTATTAATGCTTTGATATTTTAATCTGTGTGCCAAATTTAGTGTGTTTAGCTTACCTTGTTAATATCCTATTTCATAAACAATTATCCTATGTTTAACAGGTCCTATATAGATTCTAACACTTTTATTCACAACCATTTTTAAATTTCTTCAGGATATCACAACTGATTGTGATAATGGATAATTTGTTAGTAACTAAAATGTCGCTGCATCCTATCATGGCAAAATGCAAGCTTGTGTGCGTCCATAGTTTTTTGCGACTTGAAATTCCCTGAAATATTCCATTTAGTTCCAGTGAATCAAAAGAGATTATTGCGTGGTGATAAATAAAACTGGTTCGCCCACTTGCTGCTAGAGGTCGCCACGTTTCAGATACCTAGTTTTGAGTTATTCAGCACGTACTTCCAGCGTACTCCCTTGCACTCTTGGCTTTTTATCATTTGTTCACCCAACCTCACCTGCGTAAGTCAGCCGTTGAAACTACTCTCACCTGAACTGTTTATGCGTGAATCGTTAGGCAAAACAATTGCATTAGATAATCAATTAGTGTTAACACTTTTTAAAATACTTTCAAGTTGCTTAATAAATTCAAATAAAGTTTGCATACCTTATACAGTTAAATTCCAACAAAATAACTAGAAATAATGGCATTTAAACACTATCCTATGTCAAATTTCATTCAGGAGATTTTTTTATTGTTTTCATTCAATGTTTTAAGATAACTTTAACATTTGAAATTTTATTTTTTTCTGGTTCACAAAAAAACTATCCATTTAATTCGTTGTTATTCCCAGTACGTCCTAGGCCTTCCAAAAATTGTCGCTAGAAGGCGACTAAGTCCTTGTGAACTAGTTCTTATAGTTTCTACGTAATCTGTCAATCTTTATATTGGAAAAACCTAACCGATTTAACCTAACAGGATCTTGTCGATCCTGATAATGCATTTCATCGCGTATACATGTAATTTCTGAGTGCTCGTATACATCGATAAAGATTTTAGGTTCTTCGTGTAATTGTTTGATTTCCAAGACAATCCACAAACAGGAAATTATAGACTAAAAGTGAAAACAGTTTTCGGTTAGGAGGATTTCCTTTGGTGTGGGCTGATCTTCCAGAAAGACTAAGGATAGTATCAGAAAGAAAAAAAACATTGAACTAAGGATGTTGTTCAATATTCTATCTCACGCGTCCAGTTTCCTTTACGAAATTCACCAAAGCCCCGGCATACTTCCTGTCAAAATTTGAGCTTCTTTATTTTTGAAGGAGACGTCTTAAGAATTTTAAATTATTGAGAATGTATGACGGATTTTTATTGTTTTGTTTAGTAAAAAAAAGCGTTGTTCAGATCTTTCCTCATATGACCGTGAACTTTGCTGGATTTTATAATCTTCCAGAAAATTTGATGATTATTTTCAAAGACTACAATACTCCAGCCGATCATTATCAAATTATAGCTTCATTTTCCATGGGGAATGACCGTTTATATGCAAAAGTTCAACGTTTTTGGATTTGGAGTGCCTATCTTAATAGAAGTTCTTATGTTTGGCAATATCAAACATATGTTTGCCACTACATGTAAATCTCTTGTAGATTTCTTGACAAAACACGACATGACATTGCTTTTGGAGAGTATGAACATAAACAAATTAAAACCATAATCTAATCTTAATAAGTGTACCATGCATGGTCGCCAATAATTCCTATACAAATTTTCTAAATCAAATCAGACTTTATTAACTATGGAATCACTAACTGATCTTTTGAAATACGACTTTTAAAAAAAAAACTTGTAGTAACACGATGAAGTTTATCAAATGAATGTAGTTTTCACGAAACATTTCTAATTATTGTTATGATTTCTTTATCGTTTCAACCGCCACATGTATATACCGGAGATGAAAAAAAATACTAGCCATTTCCGACCTAACACGAATTGCATTATTTTCGGAAAATGTGGCTTTCCTATAATCCAGCTTGTATAAAAACATTAATCCGTTAGCCTATATGCAACTGAAATTGCTTTCACAATTACTTCCTATGATCCAAAGTAACATATCCTTCCTCATTTTCCTGTTATTCTCATAAGTTGTCAACCGCCTTGATTCCGTTTTCTGGAAATCTGTTCACTTATAGGCCACAGAATTAGCTCGAAACTCTTTCTTGGCAGAAAAATAGGCCTACTCGATTGGCAACTTTGAAGTTTTTGATTAACATTTTAATCGGAGTCTGTGATGGCCCCAACACTCAATGGGATGCGGTGGGATTGGATAACCGAAGAAGAGCGGCCATGTTTGTGGCTCCTGAAATCCCGCCTTTTCAGACCCTGGTGCAGAAATGCACATCAGCCAAACAACAAAAGGTCTTCTCTGCCCTCCTTTTCACCATTCTTCATCGATTATTTTCTGAGCTTTAATGTCTCGTTCTGAGTATAGCACTGAGTTTGAAGCCACCTCCTTTGCTTTCTTATTGGTGCATGGGCAATATGGCGCATCTGCAACGGGTTTTTCGTCGGAGGTTGTTTTTTTTTTATAATTTTTTTTGTCCTGCTTTTTGTAGGCCTTACCGTTATTGATGGCATCTGGGATTTGCTTTTGCAAAAGATTTTTGAAAATACGTAGACAACTGATCAGGTTCTGGTATGAATTTTAGGGAGTGGGATGATCGAGTGAGGGTCCTAGGGAGGGGAGAGGAGGGAGTTTGCTGGATGGCCCTTGGCGGTGGGTTAATGTCAAAATGGCTCAGCCACACTGCAGGGTTGGTAGGTTATGCGTGTCTCTTGCCTTTTTAGAAAGGGATGATTTACTCGGTTGGAGGGGTGTCCATATGCCGGTAAAGGGCCTGCCATCGGCTCCTCGCGCTTCACTTAACTTCTTCACATTTTGGTTTCACTAAGAGAAGATTAGTGGTTTATCCTCCTATAACCTCATCTTAATGCTCCAATGCCTCCATTTTCAGCAGATAAAATATCCCCTGAGCCTCCTCTAGGGGGCACGCCTCAACTAGGCCTATACAAGACTCACGGTTTTTCTGTCACCAGTATTAACCGTGACATTTTTATTCGAATAACATGCGGGTCGATTGAAACCCACAAAAATCGTGTTCACAATTAAAATTCCTACAGAGGTAGAGGTACGAGCCCTTGTACCTACACGCCCCTTGCAGTAAGCAGCCCATACTTCACCATTGGTAGTGAGGCCATATTACATTGTGTGTTAGGAATCTGCATGTCTAATGCAAATTATGTGCAAAACTTACTGTTTTTGACGCATGAAACATGGAGTAATCATATGTAGTTTTTCTGTTTTAGTTGAATTTACAGATAATTTGCAGAATGATCTTTATCTAATTTCTTTTTTGGTGTAAAGCAGACATAAAATACCATGAGTACCTCAACCAATAACAGCAGTCGCAGACAAATAATTCGCGATATAAAAATCCATAGCCTCCACCGGATTTAGCCTATCAGCAATTTACTTAGTAGCCCATTTTGCCTTTTTTTACGACCTTCCAGTGTAGGGTTACTCGATACAAAAAAAAATCCATTCCAAGCGTTTCTCGCATATTTTACTTCCCCATTTCTAAATTCAGTTTAAAACAATCTCGTGGAAAAAAGCTACCCCTGTTTATGGCTTTTTTTGCAAATCGTGAGAGCCTCGCAGGAAAAAGTGTCCATCCAACACTGTGCAATTACTACACGCCTTTGGGAAGATTATCATCGCTTTGCCATTGTAAGTGACTACAATTGAACGCGCTGTCAGACTTTGGCGAGTACTGGCATAGGGGGAGCCCCTAATCCGGACAGTGGACATAGAACACATCCGATGCCATCGTGTTGGGTACAAGGAGCGAAATTTCCCTTACATGATCCGCCATCAAAAGAAATTCAATCCTGTTTTCCGCCTTCACAGTTGCTAGCAATGACCATGCTCGCCCAAGGTGCTGGCATCGGGGCTTTTTTTCTAAAGACCTGACAATATGAGAACGGAACTCGGATTTAATCGACTTTTCACGGCCATTTTGATCTGGGGACGACCCCGGTATAGACTCACCCTTGCTTGTATACTCCTCATTCAATCGCGACTTTAGTCGCTCATGAATCTCAATGAGATGCTTGGACCATGCCATGGAATACTCCGAAACAGTATCAAGATGCCCCAATATAGGGCAGAGTAGTTTTTTGGTAGAATGGACAGATAACCTTGTTAAAATGTGTTGAAATGTCCATTGCCGGCCTGTGACGCATATGTATATAAACCAACATTTCCTTATGAAATATGGACATAATATTTGTCAAAATACATGAAACTATCACAAACAATCGCATCAATGAACAAGTACATGTATTATAATGAAATCTCATTCAATTAATAAAGTATGCTGAATAGTTATTCTTATTATAAAGTTTATAATGGCTAAATAAGGCATTTTAGGGTAGTAAAGATTCCAAACTAGATCTAAAAGTGTCAGTTATACAAGTATGCTAAAAATGACACATAGGATGTGGTTGCCAAACCTTTGTTTTGTCATACTAAGAGGCAGGCAGGAAGACGACTGTCACGTCAACTTGGTGTACTAATTTGGTAACACAAGATGACATCACCATAACGATATCAATGGTCAGTATACAACCGGGTACATTTCGGAATACACACATATTGCAAGGAAATACAATGCATTTTTGTAATATTTCGTGCTTGATATGGTGTGAGAAACGTTACAGCTACATATAGTGCAACCCTTTCTGAATTTCAACCTCTGCGTGGCTCCATATCTTGCATCATTGCAATATATTTTTATCGTCGCAAAGCTCGTCCCGCACAGGCTTATTTTGGCATGTTTTGCGAATATGCTTTGCGCCCATCTGCGCGGCACAAATCTGCATATACAGGAAAAGTGTTACTTTCATATATGATCTATGCATGGTGCGAGCAAGCCCCATTTGTTTAGCAATCTCGTATAAAGGGCCGTTTGGCAAAGGTCGTCCATGCATACAAAATGACAGAAACAGCCGAGTCGCTCCGGGAAATTGCCTCGCGAACGCCAGTGTGAGTGTAAGGAAGACGTGCAAGTCACCGAGAATCACCAACAGTACACACATACACATATGCCATTTATTAATTTTGCAACAACATTAGAGATATATATGAATTCCGCCATTTTTGTCAACACATCAGACACAAGCGTCATTTATTTTCATCAGGGAAACCGTCAATGCGGATGAATGCCTTCAAAAGCCACCGTTTTCATCCTCCTATATAACTTTTACAAGGATTCACGCTTATTTTTCGCTTGCTGCGTACGCATATATAAAATCCTTATACATATATATATATATATATATATTGCCGATGCAAGCGTTTTGAAAATCGCACATAAACGCTAAATGAAATTTTGTAATGTGCATGCAGATCGAGCGACCTGATTGCATGTTTTGAACGTGCTGGCCTAATAATGCTCAAAACATGTGCATATTGATACCAACTGATATCAGAACGTCTATAGCAATAGTGGTTGTTAAAACTGCCAATTTGAAATTTGTATATTTTGCTAGCAGAAATGTATACAATAATGAAAACAAATACTATAGTATTTGTTTTAGGTTGACATGCACATGCTTAAGCCATCCACAAATATGACTTCGCCCCCTAAGTTATAGCAGTTTGTATATCATGATTATAAAAGTGTAAATCCAACCGCATTAAGATGAATAATTTGTCACTTTGTATGTAAGCGATGTAGCAAGCATCATGAGATTCATACATGCACTTCTGGTATAAAATATTCATAAACGAAATTGTTTCTGTTTTCCAGTTTTGAAATTTATGAGGAAAAGATTCCCATTTCAAACATTTTTCTTGGTAATAAATGCAAAATGTTATCTGTTATGCAAATTCAGACTTAAAATTTTAACAAATTTCAAATAAGTGTTGGAAGATGTTTTAAACTTTATGTAATATTAGTTCCTGTTTACTGCTTTCAACATGTCAATTTTTGACCATATGAAATTTAAATGGCTGTCTTAATTAGATTTGATTAGCTAGCTATATATGCACGCATTAAATAAGTTTTGTTAGTTTTATTTCATGTGAGTTTGATTAATTCATGTATTGGAATACTGTCATTTATGTGTATCGAATAGGAGATGTTGGGGGCCTTCAGTTATTCATGAAATGGCGTCGATTCCTTATATTGGTGGAAATGGGCATGAAGATGACAAGTGGTATATCTGCAGGCCTATAGTTTGTTCTGTAGAATTGAAGTAGAAATTGACAAATTGCACTAATATCTAAGTCCACGCTGTCGGCCATATGAAGTGGAAAGGACACGAAGGAGAGAGAGACGAATTTTGCCCTGCACCAGATTTGATAGCCATGAAATTTTCCATCTGGCGAAGCATCCATGCACCGCTCTATGCTATAGTTCGGATGCTATCAATGCCAGCTGTTAACTTCTAACAAATCACTCTAATACCAGAGTCAGGGAAATAGAGAGAGAAAAAGTCGTGGATAGATAGCGAACGACAACTAAGGAATCCAATGAAGGGGCATTCGTTTATGGTGGAGTCCAAAAACTTTGGAGCAAGAATATGAGCAAAATCATCCCTGGAAGCCTAACTTCTCTGTATATAAATACAGAAGAAAAAAAACGTCTAGCATCCGTTTCTGTCTATAAGAAACCATTTGTCATAAATTGCAAGCCGAGTGCCGGCTACTACTGGCAATCTTTCTTGGTTTTCCAATCAGATTGTTGATATAGTAATACCAGAGATGGAGTTTTTGTAATATTGACAATTCAGTTCCATACATGCAGGACTATTCTGGAGATATTGGAAGGATACAGGCACCTCCCTGTTTGGGCACGCCTAAGCCTTAGACATCCTTAAATCCATTTTCTTAACATCTAGAAGTCGTCGACCGGATTCTATACTGAACATTTCAGTACAAGAGTATTACTGTACATTTCAGTACAATAGTATACTGTGCATTTCAGTACACTGTACATTTGAGTACACGAGTATACTGTACATTTCAGTACAAGAGTATACTGTACATTTCAGTACAAGAGTATACTGTACATTTCAGTACAAGAGTATACTGTACAATTCAGTACAAGAGTATACTGTACATTTCAGTACGAGAGTATACTGTACATTTCAGTACAAGAGTATACTGTACATTTCAGTACAAGAGTATACTGTACATTTCAGTACAATAATATACTGTGCATTTCAGTACAAGAGTATACTGTGCATTTCAGTACAAGAGTATACTGTACATTTCAGTACAAGAATATACTGTACATTTCAGCACAATAGTATACTGTGCATTTCAGTACAAGAGTATACTGTACATTTCAGTAAAAGAGTATATATTGTATAGAAATAATTATTAAAATATCTTCCACCAACAATTAAGGTTATAAATTAAAATAAATGTGTGAATCGAGCTTTATAAAGCTCATATGGCAAATTAACCACTATCTTGTAGTTTTTTGGTTAGTTTCAATTTTTATTGTTATGGTTGATATGTTTGATTATGGTTAACCATTTCAATTTTCATTATAAAAATCTAATAGTCCACGTGTTGTAAATGAAACCAGTTATTCCACAGCCATTGCACGTCAATAAATTACTATATTACAGAATTTTTGACTGATTTTGGCATGCCTGAAATACTGGGCATTATTACTCTGTCAGTTTTATTTGTTTTTAATGTGCATGTGCAACTGCGCACTTTGGCCACTTCTGTTATAACCTCGTATCTTTTGTGAAGCTTCCAGAAATCGTCCGATTGCCTCATCCACGCCCAAAGTACGGAGGTTGGACGGTTTTTAAGATGGATTGAATTTATATTTTTATATGGGAAGGGAGCAGACAATTTACGCCACACGTTGCCATATAATGCATCCGGCATATCCAATGGCACTGAGGCGAAAGTTTTATTTATTAGACTCCTGACATTTTCATTTGGCTTGTCACAAGGCTCGTCGTCCGAGGCCACGGCTGGCTACCTTCCTTTTTTTTTTCTGTGCTATTTCTGCATGATATGATTCAATATCTGCGCTGATGGTTTGGTCGATGTACATTGCCCATTTACCCTCTTATCTATTTGAGCCAAAATGCTATTCTGTTTCTATGATACATCATCAGATAATGACGGGAGACATAAACGGATGTGGCGCTTCTTAATACAACTCCACTGTATGGTCGTCACACCGTTTTGCCCCCAATAATCATGACAAAAGCTGTGCAAACACATCTGATGTCTAAATTTCAATTATTTCCCCCGCGTAATACTGTGACGGTGCAGTCCATAAGCCTAATTATGTCAAGCTGTTCTGCTATAGGAAGGAATCCCATTTCTATAATAACGCGTATACAGCTGATGCATGCATCCTTGATAATGGCGGGCTCTTCAATGGTCAGGATGATGTTTAGGTAACTCGTGTGAATTGATTCATCACACGTATCACAAATTCGCCCCTGTATATGTTTGCATAAGCTGTGATCTATGCCGAAATTTGGGTTGCATCCAAAAGTGGAATATTGACATCAAAGAAATAACGATGTGGCCTGATAATAGCCATGAAAGATGTAAATAAACAGGCAACTAAAAGACAATACCATTTTACGGCGGGTGGCTTTTTTGTATACTAAACCCTCAATCATTTGTTACTCAAGTCATTGATTTTGCATCAAAGGTGATGGAAAAAATTGTGCAATTGATGCAATTTTGCGAGGCATTGTTAATTCTCAAACTCATTTAATACTTGTCAAAGTAGTACAATGGGCCATCGTACTGTGAGGTGTTTGATTGTCACGTTGAAAGTGGAACCTTCAAATATGGATTTGTTGCTAAAGGAAAATAAAGACTTTAAATTAATAATATAGAAATTATTTTTTATTATTTAGATTTTCTAGATAGTTACAATTATGCAATTTTACGGGTAAAACAAAATAAGGAGTCCAAATATGTATATTCTAAAGTAATTAAAAAGAATTCTTACAGTACAATTAATATAAATTTGTACCATGTCTGACAGTTGGCACTTTTTCATTTCAAGTAGCATTTTGGGTAAACACAGGTTAGTAGTTAGTACTTGAGCATTCTCAACTAAATACTTTTGTAAAATCGGAAATCTAGAAGTAATCATAATAAGAATCTGAGTAAGAAACACAAAAACGAAACTTTTAAAATTTGTTGGGAGGCATTGAAATTTCGATGTATTTTTATAAAATAAAGTTCATGCTATTTGATAGCAAAAGCTAACTGTATAGTCTTCTCTAAAAAGGTATTTGATAACACGCATGGCATTTCCACTTTTGTACTCTCAGACGGTTTCGGAATTATTCTCAATTTTTACATATGTATTTTATTTTGAAGACTGCACATTTTTCTATCATAAAATCCGATCTTTTTTGCTCGCCGAGATTTATGAACCATTTCTATGGAGTCTGTGCAGTTATGGGAAACAATATTCCTTTTGATGACACAACAAATCATCCTGACTCTCTAACATAATGTCTCCATCCTGCGGGTTATTCCGTTGTCATTCCTCAGTTTCCAAGCATTATCTTTTCACTCGGCATCGTGATTTCCTCCTCCATAAACAGCGATTTCGGTTTTCTCTTATTTTGATGCCATCCAATAAAACGTTTCACGAGCATCTGACCATACTGATATTGCTGCGAAAGCTGTCGGTCAAACTACATTTTTAACGCAGTCTCTTGAAGAATTTCAAATAGCCATTGCTCATGTTTTCTATGCACATAATAAACAGCAACAGTTGGTCCTAAATGGACCTTGTGGGTGGGCACCAGCTTTAATGGCCTTCTGAAATGACACCATTTTGTACACTACACATCCCCCTCTCTGTGTATATGAGATATCATTTCTGACGTTGTTTCCTGCATGATCTTTGAACACATGGTCATTTGATGATCTTTGCTCGCTTGATTTATGGTGGAAACATGCAGGTACGGGCTCTAGAAGGTGATTTACTTGAACCCTATGTTGTCCATATATTGGATTATGTCTGGCGTATGCATTCAATGGAGCTAACCTTATAGGAAATGTCCCCTAATATAGAAGTCCAATAAAATTTGTAGCTTTACGCTGCATGTGATGAGAAATCGTGAAGTTTTTGAAATTTTGCTGCTTGGCTTGTCATTGATGGTTGTCCAAAAGCATGCAATTTTCACTGCAATGGCTATAGGAGCACGCGGTTGCAGAGCTGGGGTGATATTTCCAATAAATAAACTTGTTTTATAAAATCGTAAAATCTTTCTGAATTTCTTTTCATGTTAAATATTGACCAATACAGCTAGGGCTTAAAGCTTCATTGAATCCGCTATTCCCATGTTTGGTGGAAACACTATTGAACTCTATAATTGAAATAATCGAAACACGAATCATTAAAAAATAAATCTTACACGCGTTCATCACAATTTTAACGAAATTTATAGAGCTTACAAAACTCCATAAAACACACTTTTATAGACGTCGACATTTTGCCACAAAACAATACTGTTTAATAAGAGTTTAACGATGCTTTTTTCATTGTTGAAATTTATTGGCAAGCTGTAAGTTGTTGAGGCTTTAGTTCATCATGAGCAATTCGAATTATTTTGTTGGTCTTTCCAAGCGTATAAATGCTAAAAGCACTCAACCAACAGAAATTGGGCAGTCGTGGTCCACTCAGAGTATAATTGCTTCAAAAATATTGCTTTTGACTGTATATGATGTATTTGTGGATGATAAATTATTATCAACTTTACATATCATACATGTATTTTAATAAGTTTATGATTGTATAATGTATCTTATATTTTTAATTATGCACTATCTACTCTAGGTTTTTGAGGAATTTATTTCAACAAAAGTTGTATAATTTCATGAAATGAAATGAAATGGGGAGAGGGTCCATATACAGACAAAATGCCCTATAATTGGTGATTAAAGCTGAATCCTCTACATCATTTATTTGTTGCTAGGATTATATAATTCCCTTATGTATTGCACAATCTGTCACGTTAAACTGTTTGCAGTATTTTGGTTTTACAAATGCTTAGGGGGGTATGCTTTGGGCAGCTTAAATCTTTCGCGGTTTCATTAATATGTATGAATCGTTCTGAATGACGTGCATTGGGTTCACGAAGCTTACGTGAGGGATCTGTCTCAACGAATAATGGGGTAGCTTGCCAAATGGTTACATTCAAAAGATATAATTCTGATACAGAAAATGGGGTTTTATTGGTGTTACCGATTCTAACGGGAAGCAAATCATATTCTAACGATCGGGTCCATTGAATCATAGTTTTGGCATATGGAAAATAAAAGAGAGATAATGCCCCCGAACCCAGGATTGATTGGGACCCAGACTGCTGCTCAACGACAACAGTGTATCCCCCATCAAGCTACCCTGATCCATAGTCGCATACTGCACTTCTCCTATGGACAAAAATTCTAACAGAAAAGAATCCATGGATGCAACATCCCTGTTCTATAGGGAACACATGTTCTGATCATAAATTTTCTTGTCCTTTTCAATTTCTGTCATTCATGTCCCTATATTCTGTATGATGATTCTCAAATCACATGATGAATGATGTCCAATGGGAAGACATCTGAAAAGCTCTGACCCTTCCTATGTTCTATCCTTCCCTCCGACCTGAATGAATGCCAAGTACACGGGCATCCACTATGGATGATGCTATATAGCGTCAGAAGCGTAACTAATGGCAAACAAAAGTCTTTTGCCCATTCACTGCTCTCGCTCAGCCTGTTGCCCATTGAGCACATTGACACCCCTAGGAAACCAAAATCGAAACGGTGATGTCTATATATACATGTGTGTGTGTGTTTGGGACCTATATGTATCTGAACCCCCATAACCAACCCCTCGCATGCTCAATGTTAAGTACAGTGCTGAGACCCTTGCATGCAATAGCCATAAGCACTCTGAGGCTCATTGAGTTAGCATAATAAGCATCATTACATTAAAACCATTGTAAGGAATGAAGTCATCACCATTAGCTGTTGACAAATTTGTGGTTCTTAATTGTGGTTCAGTGATGAGAAAACCACAAACGCGTGTGTTAGATCATTAAAAAAATGGCTGTAGTAATTTTGCTTATTTTTATTTAAATATTTATAAACCAATTCCCATGTCTGCCAATATCATGAATACTTAGCACGTTTGACAATGTAATGTGACCATCATTATGTTTGAATCTATTTCCCAAGCTTCATGATATGGTGACCTGCTGAGACTACATAAAGTAGTTATTTTTGAAAAATATGAAAACACATGCATACTGTATGTGTTTGTCGGTTTCTCACGTATGGAAATTGAAATAGCATAATATTACCCATCGATAATATTCCCATGAACCCCTGCTAACGTAAAGAACACTAGGTGGTTATATAGGAAGCCTCTGCCATCGCCATAATGGTGTGAGCAAAGACTCCATGGCGTTATTTTTAGCAAGTTTCATCCTATAGGACACAAAGAATAGGTCACAGCATAAAGGTTATGGTATTGGCCCCGACCCCTCGTGCCCTCGCACCTAACAACTTTCTAAACAATGGCACTTCCTCAGTCTGAGGAAGTTGAGGAAAAAACCAGTTGAATAGAAAAAAGGTGCTACGAGGGTGGATGTACAACAAACATTACAGTCAATTGGAATATTAATTCAGGGAAAGATGCGTTCAGTGGGAAACGTCTCATATAGCGTAGAATATGATTTTTACAAATGGAAACTGTTCCGGGTGTTCCTCCCAATTTTTTGCAAACTTAAACTGTGTATGAAAGAAATTTTTGCCCAAGTTGGGTTGTTTTGAATATGTATCTTGCTTTATGAAATAAAAACTATTTCTAATTAGAAGTTTATTAAACTCTTATTAAATAAACTGAACTTGGACAACTGATTATTCTGGTTCAAAAGTGTAGTATTTGGATAATTTTATAACCATGTTTAGATTTGGTTGGTATAATCAATGGATGCAAATAGAATTCTAGGATTGAGGTATACATTAACATAGTCACAAAATAATAATGTTAACATAGCATATGTTGAATTTGAATGGACATGTTCCAGATACATCTATATTATATGGGTAGTGTATGAAAGAATTTTTTTGCTAATTTGGGTTGTTTTTAAATACTTATCTTGCTTTATGCAAAGAAAACTAAACTGCAGACGTGGTATATGGCAATTCATATCACTAATTTCTAATTAGAAGTATATTAAATAAACTGAAACTTGGACAACTGACTATTCTGGTTCAAAAGTGCAGTTATTTGATTCATTTTATAACCATGTATAGATTTGGTTGGTATATTCAATGTATACATATACATTTCGAAGATTGAAGGATACATTAACATAGTCACAAAATAATAATGTTAACATAGCTGATGTTGAATTTGAATAGAGATATGTTCCAGATACATCTATATTATGTGGCTAGGAGCAGTGTACTTCCCGTGTATAGGAGTCATAATTCCAAACGATGTGGGTGGTAAAAGTTGTCATTAGCTTGTCATTGTTCCTTGTTAATTTATTTATTCGCTTTAAGAGTTATAAGATCCGAATGTTGCGACGAATTAAATCGCCAGGTGTTAAGTGATCGATGTGCCTGTTTATATCCGGGCCTTTCACTGTTTTTGTGTCATAAAATACCTTCGTATTGTTCCTTTTGAACATTAAATTGCTCACCCCTAAATTTGGGGTAGTCTCCATAAGGTGAGAACGTGATCAAACTAGCATACATGGCAAATTTCTTTTGAATTATTTTCATGTATTTCTTTCAATAGGAGCATGCGCAGGCCTATCGAGTGAGGTGAAATTACCTTTTCTCATTCGCATTGAATAGAGGGAGCATGAATTACGCATTTTTCCACAATGTTTCGTTGTTTTGATAGTTGGCGATGGTAAGGCATGCACCGTTGACATTCGATATCAAAAGGGACGTTGATATTTGACAAAATGCACGACCAAAAGCCATCTTCCAATTCACTGCCCTGCGATAACCTATGTAATGTATGGAAAGTGCGCTTTTCAAATTCATGAAAAGGAGGATGTACCTGTTCACTGATAACTTTTATCTCTTTGAAATTCAATAACATCTCCAAGTCCTTCTTTTCTCCTTTTTTTTATACTAGTGTCCTCCTGATCATTCGCAGTTGTTGTTGAGACACACTGCCAAAAATTGTCTGCCCTGGATCTCCAAGTTAGAACGTGAAAGTAGACTGGGATGGGAACTCGAGTGAAGTCCCCTTTCCTGATTCTATTTTTCCAGCACCTGTATATGACAGAGTTACAGCTCTACTGGTCCGAGGGGGAGGGCATTGAAAAAGTGGCGACTATTCATAAAGGGGTCTTCGATGTTTGCCTCTTCTCCTCCGGCAATGTACCCCTCCTTGGGGCCGGCACCACCCTCGTGACTTTGTCCATGGGTCCCCTTTGCTCTGTCCCAACCTCATCAGCACCACAGACGTACAGTAGCTCCCTCACAAGTACACACTCCCGCTAATAAATAAAGACATCAAAGGACCTTAACTTGACGCTTCACTATTTTGTGCCCGTGCATTTTCTCTACATTGTTGCCCATCCGTTGGCCTATTGCATTGCGAAGGGACGCAGGTTTTTTTTTTCTCTCGTTACTGGATGACAATAAAGGACCCGTCGCTCTTGTCCATTGCAAACTCGCATTCATTGTCCCGTTTTATATTAAACTCATTCAGGATGAAAAGCGCAGCATGAAACACAAGCATTGGCAAAGAGAGAAATCGTTCTCTGAGAAAAAAAAAAAAAAAGTATAATAAATTTGAATGCGAGGTATCTAGATATGAAAAAGTGTTGACATATGCTGCATTGAAGTTGGGCTGCAAAGAAAGTCGTTTGCGACTTTTTTCCCATTCTGATTTTCTAATTTAAAAGTTAAGAATTGTCACGAACGTCCAGGGGTATGCATTGAAATTGCATTTCAAAAATGTACAATGAAATGTCCTTTGGTAACATTCTCACAGCTATCTAATTGGTACTTCACCTTTGGCTCTTTGGGAAATAGGCGATGAAACAGAAAATCTACAATTGTCAGAACTTAATAAGGTACAAAATGCTGTATGTATTTAGAATTCTTGTATGAGGTTATAACAATATAACGCCAGATTTGTTAAGGGCGATTACCAACATTCCGCAAGTGTGACAGAAATGCTCCACTCTCTAAATTGGGACATGTTGAGGTCCAGACGCGAAAAGTTCTACGAGGTTATTCAAACGTTTTAATCGTTTTTGTAATTCACATCTTGTTTCCCATATTTTAACGCCTAATGACCACTAGGCATAATCACTCAAATCCTTTGACCGAGCTTCGTGCCAAGACGGATGCTTACTATTGGTCCTTCTTTTTGCATGAGATTAGACGATGGAATCTAACAATGATGTCTAAGTCGTTAATGACGTAGAAGAGGGTGGTTCAGAATTTAAATCAATTCAACAATGACAAAAGAAATATCAAATTTCATTTTTGCTACTTGCCCTTATTGAAAAAAATGTGGTTGTAAACTGATGCAAAGTGATGACAAAGTGAAAAAATGGTCTGACTAACTATAAAGATCTGAGGTTACTGCTAATCGAAAATAAGACATGCTACTACAAATTGTTCAAAGTGATTATATTTTTTCAAATACAACCAATTTGCATTCAATCTTGCAACTGTTTGGCAATAAGTTTTTTTCCATAAGAGTGTTTAATTAGATTACTAATAAGGCAGTCAACTGTTGATAATGCATAAGTAAGATTATCAAAACACGGGCTAAGATAAATGTAAATTTCCAGAAACTCGGTCATTGAATTTCTGGTATTTTTCACAATCTTCTATGGTAGTTTTGAACAATGTCCCAAAACAGCTGCTTGCTCTTTAAACCCACTTGAAAACTAGCTGTTTTTCTAGCTGATAAACCACTTGATGTAAATCGAAAGGGGTCGGAAAAACTCCAATAGAAGACACAGCAAATGCCTTTTTTTTACCATCATAACATAGCTCTTGAGTGTCCTAACGTGCTTTCTTTAACATGGTTCAAACAGTAAACCCCCAGCCATGTTACACTTATGAATGTAGAATGAACCTTTTATTATATAGATAATTTGTACTTGAAAATCACAATAAGTTTTACATGTATGAGTATAAAGCTCGAACATTTTTCTACGGGTTGCATCAGAAATAAGCGAATTGGTTTTCTGCACATTTGTTCTTGGGTGAAATATTGGAGAAAAAGCATATGCTTCTTTTCATATAAATGGTAAGGAGTCTGCCAATGGATTTTTCGAATAAGTGTTTTATGAAAAACGTTGTAAAAGCAATTGAACTAATTTTTATGTCTCTTTCCCCCGCCAACTTCCCCTTTTTTTCTCTACTACTGAATATACGCGTGTATAAATCAGAGAATTTCACCTTGTAGGGAATTAGCATACTTGCGAGTCCAAAAGGCTGAATCCTGTAGCGTTTCCCCCCTATCTCTTTTGTAGGGATGGCAAATGAAAAGCAAAAGATGCGGCCCATTCACGGCTATCAAAAGTGATATAGGGGGTCCAAACGACAATTGGTAGGGCTGGCTGAAAAGACGACACCCGGCATGGGGCATGAATACGCCATGTCAGCCATTTTCTATGACGTTAACGTCTCTATCGGGGCTCCTATAGACCAGAAGCAGTCATTTTTCACGTTAGGGTCATCCACCATTTTCTGGTTTGTTTTGCCGAAGCAACTGAAACCGTGGACACTTTTTCGACCCGTAGGTGTAGCCCCTTATACTCCAAGGGCATCATTATCATCATCGTCGAGCATTTAACTCGGCACATTGTGTCCTGAATCACATAGGAGCGGGCTTGGGGAATGCAGCCACCAAAGAGACCACAGGGGTTACCTTCCCATTCCCCGTTTTCATATTATTTGCAAGTGATGATTTAAATTCTTGAAAAAAGCAGGAGGAGGAGACGTTTTCAAAGACTAGTTAACCTTAAAAACGACGCTGGCTCTAATTCACTCTGCTAGGCTGGACACTATAGCTGTCCAAGACAGTGGTTGCAATTTATGTCAGGGATATTCATTAGAAGAAAAAAATATCAATGAATGTCCAAACCCATGTGGTACCATTTGATGGACAATGGACGAGCACCTTCTAACATTTCGCTCAGCTGCGAAATCACCTTTTCCCAATTGGCTCTGTTCTGGGACCCCACTGCTGCGTATATAGGACAGTCTTGTGAAGGGCTTTGGAAGTGAGGGATATCATGACTGCCTTCACTCGGTCGCAATTCATGCATGCAAAGTGGTCTAGCCCCCTGTGGCAAAATGAGCGTAAAACCAAAAACCACTAATGCAAACAGGGATTAATGCGAGAAATGAACTTGAAAACCATAAAGTAACTACTATACTGGATGCTAGGTATTCCCCTGGATCATAAATCAAAATGAATTCTCATTATCGAATAATTTGTATGTGCTTTACCAACCATGTTTAAATATACTTAAGTCCGTATAGCAATTAATAATTGTTAACTTTTAAAATTAATAAAATGAAATTCAAAATTAGCTTTTACAAGATAAATTGGACAAGAAAACTTTTGGGGTGGTTTCATCGCGAAATTCAACTTTGTAATAACTTAAAAAAATTTAATTTATTTTAATGAATTCCCATACTTTCCAAATATAAACTTTTTAACACGTTGGCAGAATTAACATAAATTAACATAATTGAACGTAATTGTACATAATTGTACAATTTTACCGAATACTTCGAACAAAATATTCGTGACATCAATACTTATAGTATAACGACAAATAAACATAATTTATTTTTTAACATAAATGTATACATATTTGTATTTGGGGCAATAAATTCTCAGAAACGATAAAAAAATCTAGGAATCTAAAACAATTTCCATAACTATATTTTGTGCAAATTCATTTTCGAAAACCATATTTTGTACAATTCCCGAAGCTGCCTATGAACTTTGACACGTGTATTTGAACTTGTCAGTGATTCCATCCCATTCCTTGCTACAGCTAACGATTACGTTAATGTCAGTAATTATTTGTCAATTTATTGGATCTACTCACCACGTGCACCCTCTTTTTTTTCAAAATTTGCAAACTATTATGATTTTTACTAAACTTTTTGTTTTTGCCCATGGAACCTTTGAATGACTCTGGGGCAAAAGCGAGCGGTAATATTGAATGTGTCACCTTACCTGCGCAATTTCCCAGGCAAATTGTCGATCCAAAGGTAAAGGGCGTATTTTTCCTATAAATGGTCCGAAATGAGTTCCCGAAGGTATCTTGACTTTGGTCCAAACGCCAAGAGTTAGTCCTAGTCCTAATCCGAGTCTTTGCAACGCGGTCACTTCCTGAGAAGGACACTGGGACTGGCCCAAGTAGAGTTCAGAAGGCATTATGCTTTGGTCGAGCACATAGAGAGAGGAGGGCATGAGACCACCTATGGATGAATTGCTGAGGGTCAGTTTGGAAGGAGTTTCCATGGCAACCGAGGTGGCGGCGCTGTCTTCCACCCCCTCGCCGTCCCCTTGGTCCTCCAACGAGTCGCTCTCTAAATGGACCGAATCGCCACTGCTCGTATAGTCACTCTCAGATTCGCCTTCACCTGCACAACAAAAATCTTCCTCTTAGTCCTCATATCCCTTGCGAGCAATGTACAATATTAGAATTCGCGACTTAAAAGACTACCTGGGTTGGGACAGGCACCTGTTCACTTTGAACAAGTTTGCAAATGTTAAGTTTCTGGTCATATGTCTAATCGAATGCCAACACATATTGAATTATGAGCCTTTCCTTATTTTGAATATTACTAAGTATATGGTTGTGGGCAGGACAATTTGTGAATATGGTTAGTACTTCCTACTTGTTTTTTCATCAATCTTACCACCTCCATCATCAAATTTTTTCGAAGCCACTTCCTCTATCTATACTGTCACACCATCTCTCAACCCTGAACTGTCTCCTCGCAACTTCAATGTCAAATATTATGAAGAAATTTCATAAAGAACTCTCCACTAACTCAACTTTAGACACGTTCATGCAATATTAATGTTTTGACACCGTTACTCTCTAAACATACCTAAGGGCTGTTTTAACATTGTTTTTCCTCGTTTTCATTCGACCCTCAATTAAACAACTGCCGTGCCTATAATGTATAATAACTTGTCAAATTTAAAATTCTGATAAAAGTCCATTTGAGACTATATCCATTCAGAATTCGTTCGGTGAACTTGCCAGGAAGGAGGAAACATTTCGAAAAATTAAAATTGACGTTTATTTGGCAACGATCATTTCAATGAAAGGGTTATCGTATACTGATAGAATTTCAACTAATTTATTTGACATTAAATATATGTAATTTATCTGCAAAATGTCGGGCATATTACAAAAATGCTTATACGTTATATTGTTTTTGTTTGATTAATATGGGTTGATTATCAAGAAAAATATATTTGATTAATGACTTGTGGTCATTCATGAGACACACTGTATTGGCGTAAAATACAGTATTGCTGATCAATAATATCGGAATAATTATACATTGTACAGATAAAAATAATTTAAGATAAAACAATAATTGACATGCAGATTATATAAAACGAATTTAAAATCAAGGTATAGTATGTTACTCGATAATTATGCTTATCATTCTGATTTTAACATCCAAATTTGAAAGTTACAGGGTGTATGCTTTTAAGATAACATCATGCCATGACCACAATTTGCACATCCGACCATGCAAGTTAAAAGCTTTTATGACAAAAAAGGGTTTATAATGTACAAATTGATTGGAGAGAGGAAAATTCATCGTGTTCATATTTTAAAATATTTATTCAGGATCTTTAATTACAGCAATAAGGTTCAACGACTGGGTCTGGTGCGTAACATGGGTCTGCAACAAAAGCTGTTAGTTCGGGAACTTTTACTAAAAATCCCGTGGTAAATCGCATTATACAAGCTGTGGGTTCGTGAAACCATATTGAATAAGCCTTGTATATGAGAGATTTATTTGCCTAGGGAGTCTTTGGTCAGCCCTGCCTCTTGTTGCATTCCCTTATTGTCGTCTGGTATCCGTCGTTACCTTTTTTTCACATAAGGTCTGCGACCTGTACCCAAAGATGGCTGAAGCATTCTCTCTTTCACCACTCTGTTTTTATCCCCCCCCCCCCACTCCTCCCTTCCTCAAACAAATAGTATATTTCACGTGAAACTGAGTTATTTTCAAGGTTTCTTGAATCTCCACGAGTCATCATCAAAAATTGTTCAAAGCTTCCGACAATATCAATGTAGACGAACTCGTCATGACTGTGTAAACTTTGTAGGGCACACACCTTTTACACCTGCTGATGTCCAATTTAGCTCTTTCCTGTCTTCTCCTATGTGTACAAAAGCTTTTAGCCAAGTTTTCCACTTTTGAACTGAGAAATCTCCACTAATCAACAAAGCCTTATCTAAAAACTTTAAATCCTCATGTGTATACGACCAACAGGTTTACAACAGAGCGCTTTTTCTGTAAGCGTCATAAAGTTTTCTTTTGAGACACTTTTAAGCCATCTTCCCATGCACTCTCTCCTATGCATTATCAACTTTTTTTTTTCAAATGTAATCTTTGTAAACATGGACCTATTAGGAGTTTTAACACCAGATCCTGTCCTTTCATTTGTTTTAGGCCTATTTTCACCGTAGTATTGTGCGTGGGGATTGCATGTTGGAATCTTAATCCACACTCCGATGACTGGCTTACGTTTGTCCAAAAAATCTACCGCGATAATGTTCGAATTTGTAATAATACCTTATTCAGGGTGTATTTGTCTAAAGATGATGTGGAGACCACCAAGAAGATCACTGGTGGGCCCATCAGTAAATTTACTTATAAAATACATTTAACGGGTTATATATAAGAGCCAACACAAATTT
Source organism: Julus scandinavius (assembly GCA_034696685.1). NCBI lineage: Eukaryota > Metazoa > Arthropoda > Diplopoda > Julida > Julidae > Julus > Julus scandinavius. The sequence goes on along the minus strand of JAQGAE010000248.1, from coordinate 137 downwards.
ACAAAATGTTATACGACAACCACTTGTGTAATAAAGATGCATGCGATTTTAAACTTATAGTAAAAATAAAACATTACGTCAGTTTTTGAAAAGGGACATTCAAAAAGGACGTCCCCTAAATTCCTTTAAAAATTTAC
>JAQGAE010000247.1:0-44497 GCA_034696685.1 Julus scandinavius | reverse complement strand
GTCTGATTCCTCTTATTGATGAACGGCTTGTTCCTGGCCACTCTCCTGTTGAAGTTATTTTTCCTGAGAACATTCTGTGCAGTCTCAGGATTAACAGATATTTATAAGTGTTTTTCAACTTCAGCTGTAAGTTTTGGAGCACTTATTCGAGGATTCTGCCTCTTCTTTGCTTTATTACTGATCCGATGGTCTTTTTTATATCTTTCGATAATATGTTGGAGGTTGAGGAACGGCTTTGAATTAGTTCCGCAATTTCTCTAATGAATTTTCCATTCTGATGGTGGGCAATAGCCAACTGACGTTCTTCCAATGTTGTTTGGTCTCCCATTGCAAAAATTCACGAATTTTTTGCTGGAAAACCAATGGAATGGAAAGAAACCCTGACTTACACTAATTTGTATAACAAAAATATTCCAAATATTACTATAATGTAATGAACTTTCGAGTGTATCATTTTCACTTTCACCTGAACTTGCTGTATCATTTTCGCTTTGACATGGATTTCTTTGAATATTTTTTATTCTTTTAATTAATTGTAGGAATTGCTGGTGTTTATTTGTTATCTGATATGTAAGCAACTACATATTTCATTTTTATTGCCATCTATACGGTATTTTCTTGTAAAAATATTTTCCCCAGTGTACACAGTCGTTGAATTCAGGTGTATCATTTTCGCTTTGAGCCACTGTATATCGTTTGATACAAGTTAGTGACTTCAGATATTTGAAACTTGTAGATTTCTGAAGTGGCAGCAAAAAAAGCCAGCATTAATTGAGCTAAAGGTCGTTCATCGTTCAATATGTGGCAACTTGTGTAACTCTCAACCCCACGTACCTCCTTCCTCCTTCAACTAAATGGTCTTGCTTTATTGTATAATTAGCACCACATGTGTTACAACTAGTGTGGACTATCAATTGATGCTTAGAAAATTTACTAAAAATTGTAAAGAAAAAAAAGTTGCTTGAACATCGATTCGTGTAATTAGAATCAATCAACGCTCACCATATAATCATCTTTATTAATTGTAATAAGCATGCATAATTTTTACTGTGCGTGCCATGTTACATGTGTAGTGCAAGCATCATGCAATGCGCTTTGCTCAATTAACTTTAGCTTTTATATAAGCTGAACTTGAAACCCTTTTGAAGTTACTTTTAAATTCAAGGTTATTGTGAAGTGAGTGTGATGAAATCAGAGCATTTTGCTCATCATGCCTGAAATGCAGCTTTGGCTTAGCCAATGCGTTTTGCTGGTCTAGGTCTAGGGCAAACATTTTTATTTACCCATGAAATGAAGCCAAGTTTAGAAAAAAAACCTGCATTTAATTGCTCGGTAAACCGCATACGGTGTTAAAACTGTTGTATTAGGAAACGTGAAATCGTATTCCTACAGCAAAACAAGTAAATCAATATATTCATTACATTGATCAGTATCTCGGTTGCTCCAGTGCATAAGCCTAAACTTTCTTGTTGTCAAAATACAATTCAGTCTTGTATCAAAGTCCTCGTTTGAAGATGCTGGTTCAGCTTTAACGAGGGTGTTTTAGGATATGTCCAGGCTTGCAAGATTTGTGATGACTATAACATGAAGGAGTTTATTTTACTGATTTACGAGACTATGATTGACATAATTAAAGAATTTTACAATCATTAGCTGAATGGCGTGGAATATTTTTCATTAATTGAAATTAATCCAGATATTTCACTTTAAGAAAACATTTTTATCAGCGAATAATACCAGGCGTTATGAATTTCAAGTTTTTATTCTTTTAATCATATGATCGCACCTATGAGAATGGGGTGAGGGTGAGCACAGCAGCAGTGTATGGGAACTGGTTTTTTTGAACGTATGTCATGCAGGAATCCGTCCTATTTCCTGTTTCCCTATCTGTAGGCCTAGGCCTACACGTACTTTGTTTGCAAACAGTTCATTCTGACATGAATAATGGATGAGCATTTGTTGTGTTTTTATTTTCCTGGCAAGTGCATCCAATATTTTATGCGATAAAAACCTCAGAATGTACTCTTGTGCCTGCCTGTTGAAGATTTTCAAAGGATAGCTCAAGATTGAATAACATGTCAGATTTATGACTAGTACTCTTTTATATTTATCGCAATAATTGTTAACGGTCACCTTTTATGATCTATTCAATCTCATTTTTAATGTTTTAAAAGAATTTGTGGAGGGTTTCTCTTGATACATTATTTATATCTTGCTATAGTGATGCTGATGCATCACCTTAAAAGAAGAAAAAAACTTGTTGGAAGTTTATGTACAAGTAAATGTCCCGCAGATATATCTTATTTGTTATGGCAAAATTGTTAGGTTGAGTCGGGAATTTCTTAAAATGTCGCCTTTTATTTGCACTGTCTAGTTTATTTTTGAAAAGTAATATTTGTGTCCTTGTGTGGGGGGAAATGATGGTGTTATTTTCATTTTGGTTGTTACGACCTGTGATAATGTGATGATTTCCTTATCCATTAACATAATAGTGGTTGTAATAATGATAAACATTGGTCCATTTGATTTTCTTGTTTTAATATCAGTTGTAGACATTGGGAACATTATTGCTTAAAAGTGTGGCATTCCCAGCCACACTTGTTACGGCCACACACACAGGGTTAAAGATGGATATTTCGTTAATGAGGATATACTGAAAGTTATCGGGTTTTTAAATTTTTTTTTTAATGACAAATAGTTTAACAGCATTTAGCAAAACGCGTTTTTTGTAAGTAGTACTGATAAGATACATGATCAAATGCTCTTTGTCTTATTCTAATTAATTACTTTAAATCTTAGAGTTGTTAATTAATTACCATTGTATAACATCTTGAAACTGATCTAGATTCAATGGTCTGGACAACTTTGAAATTAACTTTGAAATTATACCCTCATTACAGAAAAAGTGGAATAATTTGTAAGTTCTAATTACAAGCAGTTGATACTTGTGTTACTAGCTAGGTGATTTATAGTCCCGACAAAGATGTTTTCTGACAAGAGTTCTAAATCCATTGTGCTAAGTTGTTATACCACATGGTATATTTCCCACCTGTATATGGCCTGGGCGGTTGTTGGTGCCGTTAAATATATGCAAACCATGATAACACTGAACAATTGTAACCATGGTGGTCAACACTGGGCAAATCTAACACAAGTTACCCCAATCAAGTTCGCATGACGCGGGTTCAGTTTTCGCATTAGATTTCTTTATTGTAGTGTTTTTTTTTCTTTTTTTTTTCTTTTTTTTTCTGGTTTTCAAGATTTGTGCTGACGCCCGTATGACCGTAACTGGCCTTGGGCGTCGTTTTATAAAACTTAATAAGCGTGCAAACAAGTTGGACCACTGTTGATGCTGATTCTGCTAACCCCCTAATATTAGGCTTGGATGCATGAGCTTCTTGGATAGTGAACTCTTGTATTTATGCTTTGAAGATCCACGGGTGTCTTAAATAGAAATCTTTGGCACGCATTTTTAACTTCAAGGCACATTTTGAAACTCTTGTTTTGGCAAGCATTGCATAAATAACTCTTGTTCGTGAAGCCCATTTAACTATAATACAGCCGAGAGATCAGTATCAGTGCATTTACAAGAACCACTGGCATTTTATTTTTATATATTTTACTGATTAGGCTTTTTTGCATTCCTATGGCATCACAGTTATCTGAAAGATATACAAAAATCATTACTGACTTATGACATATTGTGCTTCGCGTGGACAATCTATTTTTAAAGTACAGATGTTATCTATTTGTTATTGTTTATACAAATGGAAGTACATTAACCAGGGGACAATTAACTTATCTCTGATATTGATACTTGGCGGTGGTTGCCTTTATCTTGTAAATGAAAATATTTCCCCATTCAAGCTCAATGTTGAGTTTTGAACTCGGTTCACTTATGGAGTCATGCTCGTTAGATAGATACCTTTGGAGGAGAATGTTAGTTATTTGAAAAAGGTCCAAATAAGAATGTGTCCAAGCCAATCACGATGCTAATTATAATAAGCTTCGTAAACAGTGTTTGTTCATTGGGTCTTGGATATCACAATCTGCATTTACATTACTTAATGGTACCAATTGTTTATTTAATTCTAAATTACTGGTTTAACTGGGTGTATTTTTGTAAAAAAAAAAAAAAAAAAAGTTGAAAGTAAATTTATTGAGGAGAAAACTGCTTCGTCAGTGATCCCTCATTAAAATACCAATAGAATCAGTTAAATATATATATATAAACTTGAAACCCAAAGTTCGATTATATGTTTATTTCATGTTCATTCACGTATTGCCTATATGTGAACTGCATTGGCTTTCAGTGGCCATATTGAACTTGTGATTTGTTTGAAAGGTTACATACATTAGATGGATTTCAAGAACTAATGCCAATTTGCATGCCCATGCTGCAAAGCTCAATAATCAAAATGCTATCGAGGTTGTCAAATATATTTTGTTATGCATGTACTTGTGGGGTGATAAACGTAGACTATTAATTATATATTATATTTGTTTTAATTTTAATTATTATAACCAAGGTGAAATATGCGCCCAAAGCTAACATAATTTTGAATTGTTTGTGAAACTGCTCAGGGGTGTGTAACAAAAAAAGAAAAGGTCAACTTCAATTTAGGACGACTTTATACGTATTTCGTCATGGAAGACATCATGTGACATTTATAATCTATCATAATCATTGTCCTGCTGTGAGACCTTGCTATCCATTAATCCAATGAATTAAAAGCCAAGTGATGTCGTCCGTGACATAACTGCAAAGGTTCGTAGTCGTAATTATAGGTTACTTCCTTTTTTAATGGTACTGATTCTTTTTTGAATGTGAATTGATAAAGGTGATATATCGCCTTACCCCTGCGCAATTTATAGTTGTTATACACATTTTCCTGACATCAGCGTGGTAAATTGCATTTGAGTTGGGTCACTGACACTTTGTTTGGCTCTACATTCATCTCTTGTTGCCAAGAGGTCACTATACTTGTTATTGTTTGTTTGTTATTAAAAAATGATAGAGGACAAGCAGGAAATAAAATTGAACAATGTCTCATAGTGGACCTTGCTTTGGTTATTCTGACGTTTTACCAGCAAAAATGCTACAACTTGTGTTCGCACAATTGCTGCACTTCTGTCAATCGTTTTAGGGATCTTTGTATTTGTTTGGAAATCTGTTTTCCAAAATGTTATCTAAAAGTGAGGCGTCGGTTTTAATAAACTTGTACTTCACCCTTCTGGACAAAGCAGTGCAGTGGAAAAATACTCTTAAATTAGGCTGGTGGTTTGTAAAACTTATCTTGGCCACTGCGTTATACAGTATTCTAGATAGATGCATACACAGGATTAAATATATTGGCAAATCACTTAAGCTTTACATTATCGATAATCATGGTTGTGGGGTTATATATACTTCGTTTGTTGGTTTCCTGATATCACTTATCCAGCATCCAATGACCTTAGTTTCAACAACTAGTAATAAATTAGCAGTCGATCACGCCAGGCAATTTTAAGATCAAATGAATTAGTTGTTTTTGTGTGTGGACTATTTCAGATAGTTCCAGTTTGTTCAAATGCTATCTGTCGTTTTTAGCTGCTGCATATTGTGAACATTAGTCAGATGAGACCATGCCTCGAATCTTTATTAAAATTAAATGAAGTATTACATGATAACTTAGTTTTGCAAAGCACACTTTCATATTTTTTATACAAGAAATCTTAATAATTGTATTTTTTTTTTCATCTCTCTAGATGTGTACACCTGCAAACACTCCCGCCACACCACCCAATTTTCCCGATGCGCTGATGGCATTCTCAAAAATGTCCACATCTGAAAAACTCAGCTCGTCACCAGCAGGCATTTTCTCAACATCTCCCAGTCAAAAAGCTAATATGGCGACGGCCACACAGCCACAAAGTATGGAAGTGGAAGCCCAAAGATAAGAGGAGACTTGTAGAAAAAAACGTAATATCTTCCTTTAGTTTTCTTTCTGGCGCTTGTGCACATTAAGGCGCCATCTTCGTCAGTGTTGTCGACCTCAGCAGCAGCGAGGACCAGACCCCCCTTCACCAAATCAACCAATAATACCACTTTCAAAACCATAAAAACATTTCATGATTCAGCCAGTCTTTCAAATATTTGTCTCTTGCAAAGGAAGGAGTCAGACAAAAATCTGTGAAATATTCAACTCGATGACGAGAGCCAGTCAAGTCAGTTTCGTTTTTGGCGGCCATTGGAAGCGTAGACGTCTTAACATTTCATGTTTTGATTTGCTTGTGTTCGGTGTGCGTGAAATATGTTGAAGGTATTGCCAGGTTCATCGGCATTTTCTAAAATCTTTTGCCAGCACAAATATGTACTTAAATGTTAGCTAGTTGTCTCCCAACCCATATTTGCCAAGTTATTTCACGTTGGCTTTCCACTTCTGCTACTGCATGTTGGCTGACACTTTTTACAACCACAATTTGTCAGCGGAAATGACCGCAGAGCATTTGTAGGTTGTCACAAAGATTTTTTCCTTGGAAACATCCTTCCTCATTTCTCATCAATCTTCATCTTGCATCAACCGTTCCTTTAGAATTGCTATCACCCATGGCAATTCATTTTGAGTATAGTTTGTGTACCATATCACAGGTGGCCTTCCTGGCTGACCTTGGTTACACTTCAGATCGTAAAATATGGTAAAGCTGTGATGGTATCTTGCTTGTCACTTATAGACAATTATGATTTGTGACGAAATGGAATGTGCCATTATGTAAATTTAATGGTAACATTTTGGTCAAGATACATCTTCACAGCTTTACAACCTATCAGTACATAAAGTGAATGCCACGCTCAAGCATAGACTCAAAAAGTGTAGACTACAGTTTGAGTTATTCTATTTGCATGCACCATATCACTGCCGCCAGATACCATTTGAAAACATGTATTGAGGGGATTATAGAGTATGCATAAATGGCAACATTGTCAGTTTACATTCACATCTTATCATTTCTAATAATTCCCACTGATCCTCTTCATTATTGCAATCACCGCCAAGATTCCAGAATCCAGATTATAGATCACCAATATCTACCCCCATTCTCCCAAATGTTTCAAAATCAGTATTTGAGATTGGTAATACATTTTGAGCATTCTGTACGTAATACACGACGCCATAATTAGTCATTATTACCAGATGTAATACATATTTTCGGTGTTTTATTAAAGCGGGTGGCAGTGCTATGTCAAAAAAGAACGTCCCATCTTAAATAGTCTTCTTCCAAAAATGTATTTACAAATTTGTATATGGTAGATGTGGCCGTTTGCAAATGTTTCTTTAATGTTATTCAATACAACACTTATTAATAACTTAATAACAACATTTGCAACCTTCTATCTCATGATTTCATTTAAGCAGATCTGAATAAGCTACTATTAGTATCTGCAATTGCTTTTGAGCCGTTGAGCATTAGCACCAACTTTATTGTTGATTAGGAAGAAAAATTTCACATTCATGTAGCCACAAGATAAAACTATATGGTCACGCTGCTCCACAAACAATTTTAAGTTTCTGTAATTGAAGACATGAGCGGTTTAGACATGTTTATCGATGCTGTTTAGACTATTTTAGAATGTAATGATCTCATTAACAATGCATTCAAACGGCAAACAGGCATTAAAATAGATTAGATTGCTCTGTTTGATATGTTTTGCCGAAGTTTGAAAGGATTTCTTGGAGGTTTAAAGCTTATTAAGGTTTATTTTCTGCACCACAGGGCAGCATTTTTAATTATTGCATTGTGCATCATGCGCAACAAATGTTTCAATCTTCCCAGCAAATAATCTGTTTCTGTCTTATAGGCTGTGTTGGTACAAATCAGGCATACATTTACTTTAATTAACAACTTAACGGATGATCTGGTATGCAATTAACTATTGCATACCAGATAATCTGTCAGACTGATGCCAGTTTTAAGTTTTTATCCGTTTTAAGATATTTTTTTCAACTTAATGCAAGACTGGCATTTCGTAATATTACATTACAAACCTATTCGAATTTTTTTTGTAGGTTTCAAAATTCTGTTAATGGTATATTAGGCAATGCTGTATGTCAGGTATTTGTAAAGTGCTTTGAAAAAAAAAATGGCCAACTAGCTAAGAAAAATAACATTTACTCAAATTCCACTTGTAACAGTGAACAGACTCCAGCTCATGAGCTTTTTCCTATTCCCTATAAAATACTGCTGTTCGTTTGGAAATCTAAAAACTTCAGATTTCATTTAGTGGTGCATGTAGGTTATGTCAACTCCATGACATTAGATTATGGTGGTTGGCTGAAAGGATGGCAGTAAGATAAGTTAGAATTTAAACAAGTCATGAATATATATTGTACAGTTTCTTTTTTCCAATTTTCATGTTTAGAATGTCACCCTCCATGCTATCATTTTCTAGTTTCATTTCATAATAATAATTATGAGAAATTATTATTTCTTTTTTTTTTTTCTACGTGAATGATTGCCCATTGTATGCAAACATTGGTAGTCGTTCTGACCTGTTACCAATTGGACATCAATTGATTATATGGACAGTTTTGTTTTTGTGTCAAAAGATGAAAATAAAACCTAGAAGTAATTTTATCGGGTATATAATATAACTTTGAATTTCTAACACTTAACTCCACAGTCATCATTTGTGTCGACGATGGAATTGAGTATTGTTGATGTGCGTTTTGTCCGGTTTTTCTCCACCCAATTGATTGATAGGGGTGGAGTAAAATCGGGCGACTGACGCGTGTTAATCCTACTTAATTCCTGCAGGATACAGAATTCAAATGTGACATCTGGTTATTATCACAGTTGGGAAACGCCGCCCTACCGGAACTCAAAATACTGTTTTGTTATCATCGTTCTGATGTCATCTCTCTACGTTGACATGACCTGATCGGTGCCTTGTAAGGAAAACAATTTGTTGCGTGACAAAATTTGGCTCTGAATGTTGGAGCATAATTTTTCTACCCGCTATAAATACAGAAAATATCAAAGTATGTAAAGACTTAAAATGAAGGATATAGAGAACATAATAACTAAGGGAACATCTGAAAAATCTTTGATATAAAAAATTATGCCCTTACCAACATTTCTATATAGTTTTCTCCTGGAATTAAATTACGTTGATAGCTTATGATGCTTGTGTTACAAAAAAATAGTATGTGCAAGATGCATGATCATGGCGACATAAATGAACCGTCCAAATATCTTACAAGTTTATATTTATTGAAACAAATTTCTAGAACATCTTTGTAAAAATCACCTTAATACATTTATTGGTGTATTGCTTAGAGATGTATCACCAATTGATTTGTCGATCAAAGGGGTTTTCTTGATAGATCTATTTCTCATTTGAAATTGAAGTTTGTGACCTATTAAAATATTGAAATCATTATTATATAGTATACAAGAATTGGCAATGTTCTTGAGGCTTAATATCAAAGAAAGGCACGTACCTGGACAATCTATGTTGTCTCTGGAGCATTTAGTCCTACAGCATGATTTGCATAGATTATAAGTGCACTTGGATCCCTAGAAAAATTCGAATAATTACAATTAGTTTTTGAGACAACAAAGCGAATGCTAAATATAATTAATATAGAGTGATTAATTACTTTAGGATTATGGCATGAATCACAGAGTTGGTAATCCATTTTTTTGTTTCCAGTAAAGCATATCTTTGGATTTCTCATCAGTTTTTTTAACTTCTTCTTCGACAGATTGCTCTCATGATTGGAATCAACGGCTCTCTTGTATCCGTTAGACGTGGAGTCGTCGCCAGAAAATGTCCTGTGCCTTTCTTCTGTATCCACAGGTGAGGTATAGTATTTGCTTAAACTTGGTAATGCTGGGCTATGGAAAAAAAAGGTTTTAGTAATTCATAATTACAAAGCAGCAAAATTATTTTCGGCAACTTACTCGGGACGAACGTAAGGTTGGCATATCCAAGGGGGAAAAGAAAGTTTAGGGTGCCGTGAATCCGGTGGCTGTTTCCACGTTTTGTTTTCCTGAAAAGGGTGAAATTGAAATCTTAACTATGCAGATAAAACTGGAATACAAAAGTGAAATTGGATGATTTTGCATGCAATTTTGTCAGTTAGCAGGTTTTTTGTGAGGGTAACAAGACCTTGAGCATTTGAGCTTATTCAAATAATACATATAAATATAGTAAAATCTAATGGCTTTGGGGCAGACAAATGGGACAGCTCTGGTATATCAAAGTATCACAACATTACCAATAATCGCTCCTTGAGTTTTTTGCTGACTTTAGCAAATGAAATTATATCTCCAGCTTTAGCAAGCTCATCCCTGAGATCAAAATTGTCCGTAATTGTGAAACTGGAAATTAATATCACATCTTTTAACAAAAAATTGTATATGTAAAACATATAGCTAGCAACAACAAAGAAATTACCAGTGTTGAAATAATTTAAACAAATGCCCGCGCACATATGATAATGGACATGGAAATTTCTGTACAAGTTCCATATATTCATCAGCCATTTCCCAAACTGGCAAATTTAGACCTCCAAACAATGCGGGATTGTGTAGATTACCCTCTAAAACAAAAACAAAAATATGTTTTTACGTAATTGAAGAGTTAAAAATCACATAAAATGGTTTTTTTAAATAATAAGAAATAATACCTGCTGTCATCACGCCATCCACACCAGTTTCTTGAATGCATCTGTCAACATCAACTAGGTATTGAATGTTTCCATTGGCAAATACGGGAATTGAAACGTTTGCCCTGAAAATTTTTCAATATATTTTAGAATACCAGAATGCATATTTATTGCACCGCTACACTCCACAAATATATTGATATGCTTACTTCACAGCACGAATATGTTCCCAACTTGCCACACCAGTCAGTGGCCCTTTTTGGTCTCTTGTACGTCCATGAACTGTTAAAAGCTGAAAAATAGCAATGATTTCATTGATAACATTCCGTTAAATGTAAGATGCATTCGTAAGATGTAATATTTGCCCTGCTTACTTGGCATCCTGCAGATTCCAACATTTGTGCATATTTCACCGTTTTTTCAATATCTTCGAACACCCTGATTTTACATGTTACTGGAATGTCCATTTCTTTATGTACCAAGTTAACTGGAAACAAGATTAGAATGTTTTAATGCAAATCTAAAACAATAATGATAAACGATTTGAATAGAAATGTGTAATTAAATGTATACCCATGTTGTAAACAAGGTCCCATTCATCTTGAAGAAATGCACCATAGTGCCCTTTCTTGGCTATGCTTTGTGGGCAACCTAAATTTAAATCGACAGCATCACACTGCCCAATGACAAGTCTGACTGCTTCCAACAACACTTTGGGATCGTTTGCACAAAACTGAAAGTTAAACAAGGTTTTTTAGTTATTTTGTAAAAATGTTAAAATGGTTTCAAAAATTGGTTGTAGGTTTTTTTTACCTGGACAATTAAAGGGCGATCTTCTTCGCAAGAAACAAAATTTTCTTTTCGGTATCGGACATCCTTAACAAACACGGAAGCATGAAACATGGGTGTGTAGCATAGTTCAGCACCATATTTTCTGCTAAGTAATCTCCATGCAAGCTCACTTTGATCAACCATTGGAGCAACTACATATTTAGCTCCTTTCAAATCATTTCTCCAGAATTCAAATGCCGTTTGGTTTGACATTTTTCAGCTTAAAATCTTTAATTGTTATATCACCTGGGATAGTTATAAAGGAAGAATGTTTAGAATATGAAAATTGATTACAACGATTGCATGCACACTCTTTATGTCGTGTTTCAAACCTAAGACACGTTATTTATATATCTCCTAAATTTCATTCAATATTTAATTGTATTACCTTTTGTCACTAGCATATATACATATATAAAATAACTGCTATAATAAATAAAATCCTTATAGAAAAATACAAATGCCACAACTTTCAACCCAGCATGCTTCGCCCATTACACGGCCAACAGGTGCTGCCACCTGTATTTTAAAAATCGTCTGCTAATTACAGTTGCGGGTGTGTTTTGAAAATTCTTTTTGGTCCCGCTTTGAGGAATTGTTCTATTTATTTATTTTCGTGGAAACAATGAGTGCCGAAAGACGTGTCTGCGTTGTTGTGTTGGGCGATATTGGTAGGAGCCCACGAATGACATTTCATTCCCTTTCGTTAGCGAAAAATGGTTTCAAAGTTGATCTTATAGGCTATGGGAGTAAGTTAAGCCTACTGTTCTTTCCTGGATTAAGTCCAACAGCATAAAAGTATTAATTTTAATGCTATATTCAACAATTTAAGGTAGCCAACCAAGTCAGAGTTTATTGGAGAATGGAGATATTGCACTGACATTTATGCAAGAACCGCCTGCATTCATTAAACGTAAGCAATTGCATGCAAGATCTTACTGAATGGGCCGGTCGAATCTATGTTTTTGGGTGTTAGATATCTATGTACATATTGTGATTTATAGTCTATAATCACTTTACATTTACTAACTTGCTAAATGTACTTTATTTCAGGTTTTCCAGTGATTTTAGGTTATGGAGTTAAAGTCATATGGTTGTTTCTGGCTCTCTTTTTTACACTATTTAGACTTCCTAGACCAAGTCATATCTTGGTACAGGTAAATCTAGCAGAGTTGTTGCATATAAATTTGGGATTTATTACGTTTTTGACTTTGACATTACCAAACTTGTATTATTTTATTCATTATACAGAACCCTCCGTCTGTCCCTATGCTAGCTGTCGTGGTGTTTTATTCATACTTGAGAAATTGTAAGATTATAGTTGATTGGCATAACTATGGCTATACTATTCTTGGCTTAACATTGGGACTTGACAATCCATTAGTGAGGTTTACAAAATGGTACAGTTTGTTTGTTAATAACCAATTAAAGATATTACATCAAATTTTTATAATTTTTTTCTGAAACATTATTGTACTTTTGCATCTAATTAGGTTCGAGTTCTACTTTGGAAAAAAAGCTGATGCTCATTTATGCGTAACTAATGCCATGAAATGTGATTTAGAAAAGAACTATGGTATCAGGTACAATCCATTATTTTCAGTTTCCAGAAGCTATTAATTTAAGTTCAACAGCTTCCAATGCATTTCAAACTCGAACTTTAATTATTATTAACATGGAGGGATTTTTGTAGTGAGCATTGCTCCAATACTGACACAGAAATCAACAAATTTAGACATGGTATAGTTAGGATTTGCAGGGCGACAAGCTTCTTAAAAGCTTATCAACTAGTGGGAACTTTTATACCTGTAATATAATGGCATAATAGGTTTGTTTCCATTAATCATTTCAGAGCCAGTGTCTTGTATGATAGACCACCTGATATGTTTCATCCAATACTTGTTGAAGAAAAACACCAGCTTTTTCGAAAATTATGTGAAGAGTATTCAGTGTTTAAAGCCAAGTAAGTTACATTTTTTGTACAGTGGGATTGTTCCCTTTGTAAAGAAAATCATGCAATGTTTCCTATTGTAGGGATAACAATGACGCCTGGGAAAATACCGCTTTCACAATTGAAAATGAAAATGGTGTTGAATACTATGGTAAAAGGCAAGCTTTAATTGTCAGCAGCACAAGTTGGACACCTGATGAGGATTTTTCAGTACTGTTTGATGCACTTGAAGGTATGTCTTGAATTTATGAAGAACCCTAATTGGAATCTCAAATCTGCCACTAATTCTTATTTCTGTATAGCTTATGATGATTCCTTTAAAAACGTGGACCACTTAAACTTGCCAGATATTTTGTGTGTAATTACAGGTAGGCACACTGAATATTAGGAATATGAATATATTATGAAGAAATATTAGATGACCTATCATTGATTTGGGTTATTGTTTCATTAAAAACTACTGGCATTCATACCTAGATATTTTTGATCTGAGAGCATCGATTTTTAAACTTAAACATGCCATCCTAATTGTTTGAAAATGTTTTTAGGTAAAGGACCAATGAAAGAATTCTATGCAAATAAAATTGCTACAAGACAGTTAAGTCATGTCAATTTCTGCTTGCCATGGCTCTCAGCTGAAGATTATCCTACATTATTAGGTAAATGATTTTCTGACTGATGTTTTAGTTTTGAGCTCTTGTCTCATTGAATGATATAGCTTTTTAGTTATGTTAGTTATGAACATGTTTGTCATTTCTCAAATTAACAATAGTCCTGTTTGATCTATAACTGGCTGATTTATTAATATGTATATTTATTTTAGCATGTTCAGATTTAGGAGTTAGTCTGCACACTTCATCGAGTGGTCTTGATTTACCAATGAAAGTGGTGGATATGTTTGGATGTGGCCTACCTGTATTGGCCTACGATTTTAATTGGCAAGTATTAATAATTTAAATGAAAATATTGTCAAGTCATAAAACAAAAATCTGGATACGTTTTCATTGTTTTTCCTTCAGTCTAGCAGAACTTGTCAAGCACAATGAAAACGGATTAGTGTTTCGAAGTTCTCAGGAGTTAATGCAACAATTTCAGGCATGTAACATTTTTTATTGCAATCCATTTTACATAAATTATACGTATAGTTCAATTTATCAAGCAACCAATCTTATGCACTCGCTCTAAAGTGGCAAACAATTTAATATAAATTATACATGCAATTTATCAAGCAACCAAACTTTCGCACTCTGTTTATAATTGACACAATTTAATATTTATGATCGCATTCTAAATGTCCCACCACATTCTTCGTTTCTTTCTCTAGGAGTTGCTCAGAGGTTTTCCAGAACTGTTGTCAGACAAAATTCCAGCATTCCAAAGCAACTTAAAAGAATTCCAAAATCTCAGATGGGACCAATGTTGGAGCACATGTGCTTTACATTTATTTAAATAAAGAGATCAAGAACCCAGTGAGTATAATTTGATTTCTCACATTCATTATAAACGCATTATACACAATGGAAAAAATCAAAATGGCATAATCAAAAAATGAGTTTTGAGTATAAAACGAACATTCAAAGGGTTTTAATCACATGCAACCCTCACTCACAGTATTTTTTTTTATTTTTTGGTTTTATAACTTGCTGTAATTATCATTTGCATATTTCATCTGAATGATTTCTATGCTCTATCACTATAAATTTACACAAAAACATCCCTATATCAATAACAAAAAACTTTCCAGTAATTTTTCAATTTTGGAAAGGTATTTCTGTTACATAGTCATAAGATTTATCTTTGCAACTTGCAGGTCAAATAATACCTTCTGCTGTGCAGTTAAAATTTGGTAACTTGGTCTGAAATGTTGTTGCAACTGTGAATTACAATTTCATGTGCCTAGGTTCACCGGTACATTTATTTTTCTGTCTTTTTAAACTACTTTGAACTACTCTTCCACTTCTCCCCATGCCTCTTCGGCCGAAATATAGTATTTGCTGGCTAGGCGCCCTTTGGCTGCAGCTGTCGCAGCCTCTGCAGCTTCTTGAAAAAGCTCGGCTAGAAATGAAAAATACAGAAAGTTCAGTAAAACACAGCTTACATGCGATCGATTCTAACAAATGTTCTTGAGTACATGTATTACCTGCTCTGCTTGGGTCTTTTTCAAGCTGAAAACCCCCTTCAAGGTACATTTCAGCTTGTCTAGCTATGATTTGGTACTTAGGATCATCCATACATCCATCAAAATGACCGCTTTCATCCTGGTCATCCATATTAGCAACTTTACTATACCAATACACAGCTTCCTTCCAGGATCTCTTTCTAAAGAACAAAATATGATTCAACTATTTTAAATCCAATTACAGTGCAATATATTTACACTAAATAGAAACATTTATTTTACCTTTCTGTGCCCAAGTTAAGTCCAGTATCATATGCTTTCGCCATTTGAAGCATCGAAGCTCGGTCACCAGCTTCACCGGCAATCACCAAATAATCTACACCTCGGTTCAGATTTTCCTCACATGCCTGTAATGAGTTTCATACATTTCATCTTGTTGTAAAATGATGCAGATTGGTTAATTATAAATATCTTACTGGTAGCTCATAATCCACAAGAATGTCATGTGGCAATTGATGATATATCCTAGCCAGGCAGATTATAGCCTCTAAATCTCCACAATCGGCTGCACGGTGTAAATGAAACAAGGCAGCTGCTTGGTCATATTTGTCATCTCCCGGTGTAGTAAAACGGCACAATTCGTGGTATTTGCTCAGATCAAGATGGACCTAGAATTTGAGTTAGAATTTAGTACACTTGTATTAAAGGCAAATCTTGAAGTCAATGGCAACAATGCAAAAATGTGGCCAACGTAGTTTGATTTTCAAGGGAATTAAGAAATGAATTTCTTATTTCTAAAGTGTGAATTGTCCACCTGGAATCTTCTGTTTTTGTAAAATCGTAGAATGATTTTATGTAAAAAAATATGCATTTGTTGTCAACATCATTTCTAAAAAAAGAGGTTGGTCGGTTAAAGAAATAGCCAGATAAGAGATGTTCTATATATCTGTAACATTTTTGCAATGCAGGAATTGACATTTTTCTGGAATTTGTAGAAATCTTTGATACCTGTCCAAGAATTGAGCCACCAGTTGTCTTCCCATTTGCACCATTCGTTAATCGATTTCTCATTTCCTGATGCACACACGATGGCCTAGACTTTCTTGCTACCATTTCTTGAAATGCCAACCTGTCTGCATCCTTCAAATTACAAAAAAAAACACATTTTAAAATGGTACATTGCTTGGTTATCAAATATCACTCTATTTCTTAACTCACCTTAGTTACAGATCCACTTTCTGATTCGTATCTAGCACGTGTCTTGCTTTCAAAACCAGAATCCAAGGAAAATGTTTCGGTTTCTGAACTCTTTGAGAATAATAGAAATAATGCTCACATTGAAACTAGGGTCAAGCACTATGGCTATCAACAAAATATGTATTACATGCACGTTTCTTCACAAGACATAAGACAAACGATTCTGACACATGAATTAGACGAATGATGACGACTGTTCATAGAATCCACAGATGATTGACTTCCAGATCGAGGACGCACCAGTTCATGCCAATCGGTACAGTTGTGCTCTGCTGGCGATATACACAATTCCTCTGTTCCACGTACACGAGTATCGCTACACTGCCTCTAACATGAAAAATATGCCGCACTTTCAATTATTTTGTAATTGGAATATAATGTAGTATTTGTTGCAAATTCTTCATCATACCATCAATTTCGGAGGTTTGGGTAATGATGCGAGCTCTGAAGGGGCTAAATCAAATCCCGAGAGACCCAAACTCTCGCATATGAAGTTGCATTTATGCGAGTGGAAGAACAATGCCATGCCGTGACATCCAAGATTGCCATCATTGTAATCTTTTCCTGAAATGGAAAATTTGTATTATACAGTGTTTAATTTTGTATGAAAAAAAGTTTTTTTATTCAAAAACGTTGTGATTTGAGGACACTCTTGCCAGTGCAAGATTGTTGAGTCATACTCAATAATGAAAACAAAAATAAGCAATCACTTGCCACTCGCAGTGTGAATTTGAGGATCAGTGTACAAGTCCCCGACACCCTGAATATCCACCACCAATAATTCATGCCCAGAACGCTCGAACGTAAAATGGCTGAAAGCCTGTGCTCGCGGACAAAATCCAAAATTATATTATTTCCACAATTTAAATACCAAATGAGATTTTTACCAAACTTGCCTGGGGTGTTTGGCGCGATTTTTCATCTGCTACATAGCCGGAATTTGAGTTGTATTTTATATACACTCCCTCAATAAAATGCTCGAGATGATACAGGGGCTTGCCTTCTCTTTGGCTGAATTCTAGAATGCACACTTGCATTATGTCCACCTAAGATAAGAATTGCCACAAAATATGAAATATTTTAATATCTACATATATGGCATCTGATACAATTTCACACAAGCACTGTTGGAAGCATTAAGAATCACAAAATACAGTACAACTTTAGCTTTCAAATTACCTTTTTTGGTGGATTATGGCGATTGTACTCTTCCCCCCATAATTTTGCATCCATCTGAAGTTTGACATCTTCAAGATACACTTGTCTATCAACTGTCTCCATGTATCGTTTGCAGACATAATTTTGAGCGGTTTTCCAGTTGTGAGCATGTGAGAAGTTGGACAGTTTTTTTCTGGCAAAAGAAATGCATTATTTGTTGTTGTAAAATCCACAAGAAATCGTTTAGCTATCAATGGAATATGTTAGCAACTTACAATCTAAAACACTCTCTCATTGCGCCATGACTAAACGGCTAAAAGAAAACGAACACCAAGTTACAGAAAAGATAGATGAAAAATAAATTCCCACCTTTTAAACCTCACCAACAACCATATAGGACCAGAATTCAAACTTTAAACACTTCTTAACGTGGCATGCAAAGAACTGGCATTCCAATATAAATTTGTTGAAGGTATTTTATGTAAGGACAAGTTTTTATAAAACAAGAAAATTGACAAATAGAAACCAATAATTTCCATATTATATGATCTTTAGAAAATAAGAACATTAAAGTAAATATTATTCTGAATCAGTGAACTTTTAGCACGTGTATTTTTGTCCAAATCAAAATCAGGTTCAACTTATTCAGGGTTAGCATGCTCTTTGATGCAAACATGAGAGTAATAAGGTATGACACACTATCATATTGGGGCACCAACTAATGTATTTGCCCAACAGACCAAGTACAACATGTCTCCCTTTAGCAGTGCGTTTTTTATACATATATTATTTACACTTGCACTACTTGTGACTAGTGAAATTCGCTAATCCAAGGTAGTCCAACTTTTCATACCTAAAGGGTATGACATTTTTAAAATATGTTAAATTAACAACGAGCCAACTTAAGTTTGTAAGGCTATAATATTTTTTCTTGATTATTGCTAAGGGCCATCAAAAATCGATTCGAGGGTCCCGTGTTGGACTACCCCGAACTAGTTTGTGCGTAATTACGCAATGAATTCTTTTTACATTTACAAATTATTAGTTACATTTTCCTAATGAAAAGAAACCTTTCCTACCTGCGGTTCAACTTTTACTACTACTCTGTCCGTTATCCATTCTTTGGTGAAGGTGTTGTACCGAAAGCGTTCTGCAGTTTCGGTGGGATACTCGTCCAAATGAAACTTTTCCCACGGATCACACATCGTTCGAGCCTTCAGAATAGCTTGCTGCCATCGCCGCTTACAAACGTTAATCCGGCTTCGGCGCCTCTCCTTTCTGTTTTGCGATATCCCCATTACCACAGAAAAGTACTTATTGCTTGACTCTGGCAACAGATTCGGTGGGGACGTGCCACTAACATTAACCTGACGTGGGCTTATTGCATGAAGTTCCTCAATAGATAAAGGATACATGTGCTGGTAAACAGCATCATCCTCTTCCATTCCTTTGCTAGTTTTTAGTTCAGGGCAGTCCATCTTATTATTGCTTAGTTAATCCAGCCTTCAAAAAAATGGGTTAAAGCTTTAAAAACTGTACTCTTGAGACTACTAATACCCTTCAGCATCATGTACTGCTTATAACTTTAAACTTTAAAATCCTATACACAGATGCATTGAAGGCCTTGAGTTGGCAGCTTAAAATGAACACCCATTTATCAAGGCTTGCTCGAGGTCTACCTCAATGACTGTCACGTACTAGCAAGACCCACTTTCGTGAAGATTTAAATATTTGAATTTTAAAATGCTAAAACATAAAGATGTAAATAGCTGTTTGCACAATAATAATTTAGGGGAATTGCAAACCACACTATAAATTAATTTTTAAAAAATGAACATATTTACTACATATAAACACGTTTGCCATGTGCTAATTTTTTAAACATCACACCAAACAACATATCATGCAGATTTGACAGTCTTCATGTATTCAGTATTGGTCCCCCTTAATTATATTAACTCGATATTTATGAACAGAATAGATGCAGATTTTAGTTTTATATATTTTATGTGTAAATAGTACGTTGATATACTAAAAAAACGTGAGTCAAAAAAGTAAAACGCCAACATTTGCCAAATATACATCTGGTTTGGCAAATAAATTGGATCGCAAAATAAATAAAAAATTGTTAAAATTTCATGAAGTGCATGCATTCATAAAGGACTACGTACCTTCATGGATGTTATCACAACCAGAAACAATCATTTTTTAAATATGAATCGCCATTTTATAGGTCATTTCACCCAAACTCTTTCAATAACTCTTGCGTTTGATGTTGTCTCGAATTTCAAGGTATCCGTTCGGGGACTCCGTACATTTGGCCGCTATGCTGTCTGCTGTTTAGTTCTGTCTGCTGTTCAGTTCTGTCTGCTGTTCAGTTCTGTCTGCATTTGAAACCATCATTGTTGATTTTGCCTGCATATCTAATAAGGTAATTAAAAACGCTTTATTCTTAAATTAAGAGACTTTTTGATGAACATAGTAAGTGCGTACAAATTCTATTTGGAAGCAAACACTTACAGATATGGATAGAATTATGATCCTTATCTTTGTGAATATTCTAAATTTTCTCGTTAAGGGGGATTACAACCCTATCCCTTTCAATGGGTAAATTTGCAACGACACTCACATATAGAAGGATCAGTAAGTGCATCATATTGTTGGTTTTCACTTTGAAGTGGTAGCTTTTTTTAAAATTAATAAACAAGTTTGAAAAATGTCCGATAATTTGCATTCTCATTCCGCACGTGCTGGCTGGCAGCATGTGCAAATTAACGGACATTTTTCAAACTTGTTTATTAATTTTTTTAAAATATACCATTTCAAAGTGAAAACCCACAATATGATGCACTTGCTGATCCATCAAGCTATTTTAAACAATTAATATTTTTATTTAATCTCTTTGTGTTTGGCTGGGAGTGTCGTTGCAAATTTACCCATTGAAAGGGATAGGGTTGTAATAAATGGAATGCGACATTTTGGATATTTTTTTACCCCTAACCCACATTCTTTATTTAAAAACATACTTAGAATTTTAGAAAATGTCGTGAGCTCTACTAATGCAGGAATTTAAAACGTTATTTTTTGATGTCAAAATTAGTACGAGATTTTAAGAAAATTTGTGTAAGTAGTGTTGTGAATCTGTTTTAATATCGCGCGGTAGGCCTAGCTAGTATATCATAAGTTCATAACTTGGCGAGATTCCACCATTAATATTCTAAAAAGTATCATATTCTATTTTGGTATCCACGAATATGTTTGGTGATTAGTTCCGCTGTATAAACTACGTATAAACTGACGAAAACTTATAATGGGGATGGGGATTTATTTTGTTTGGCTTTAGAGCTCATTAATTTACACACTTCAGTTACACGTCGAATTATATTAACAAAACCCGGTATTTTTCTTCACGGTACTCGGAAGAGATTTCTAGGAAAGGAATTTTATTGAACGGTCAAGTGTGTTTAAATATACACGGACATTTAGTAATAATGTGAATTGGGTTGGGCTAAAGTGAACTTATTGCAGAATAAGTCAGCATTACATTGAATTTATAAAGGAAATCGATGTTATGAGATTTATCATGATTTCTGGGTTGATAATGCATAAACTTGCATTTTTTTTGCCTAATCAACGATGTTTCATTTACTACTGAACTCTAATATTGAATTTATTGATACGATTGCTACACTTATTCAATCAGTTTTACTCACGGATGATATGGCAGGAATTTGCATAATGTTTTGTATCTGCTGTAAACTTGGCTCACTACACTACTATGGCCAAGGTACCAAGGGCCCAAAGGTAGCTACCTAATATGACCCTTCCATCTCTAGTACGACCAGTTTAAATGCAAGGACCTAAACCAGAGGGTCAAACTTGCCTAATATGACAAGTCACATTTGGTCTTCAGTTTTTTAATTTTCCATAGTATCTATTGTACTTGAAGATACGTATGAATTAGTCCTCCACGTAACATCCTATATAATACTTACTAATCAAAGTGTTAAGAAGCTAGCTATGCAACTCTGAAACAAAAATAACTGACAAAAATGTTGTGTTTCATTGTACAAGTTTTATTTATATATGTTTGGTAAAATTATACAGGTCCACATTTTATGGGAGAAAACATCTCCTCATCACAGTAGTGGAATTTACGACAACTGTCAGTAGTTAATTAACAAAATATAAGTAAAAAAATTAACAATAATTTTGATCAAAGTAAGAAATTAAAGTTCAAGTGGTTCCCCTTGCATACACGGTGTCTAATTTCATACATAATACATGACTACAGAAAAAAAAGATCTTAATTCTAAGCACATTCAGAGTTTCGTTCTTGCCTATAATAAACTGCGGTAGCTTAGAATTCAATGCACAATAAAGGAATTGCAGGGTTGTTTTGCAGCATGCAATGTCAAAGTAAGTTTCATAAAGGAAATGTCCAATTTTTGGAAATAAGCCTATTTATTTTTATTAATCAGATGTTTAGGCAACTAGCAACATTTGTCACCATAACTAAGCTTAACCTATATGTCAGAAAATTTTTCAATTTACATTTTCTTACAACTAGCCTATAATAAAGACCATATAACGCCAATTTGGATAAATTGAAAACGACCAAGAAATGTTAACTTGAGTTCAGAAACCACCATTACAAAGGCAATTTCAAACATCTATATTTGCGAACAATTTATTAAAACAGTCACAGTCATTCCATAAGAGAAAACAACAGACCGAGTCCACTTCTAGAGCTGCATAAAAGGCAATTTCAATTAATTTATTATAACCTTAAAATTTGGCTATGCAAATAAACGAATTTTGTCAAAAAATAAACTTGCAAACTGCTATGACATTGGCTGGTCCACAATCGCTATTTAAAATCTTGCAACTATCAAATGAACGCTTACAATTAAACTTAAAGAATTCTGCATTTGGGATATACTTAAAAATAAGAAGTTAAAACATTTCTAAATTTCAAAGACAGCAAATCACGACAAACCGATGTTTATGTTCTTGAGACTTTCCCCGCAGGAACCTCAAAGAATTATCACTGCCCGTAATTATTTGTCAATGAACCATTGGTTTGCTTATTCAGTTTTCGGAATAATCTTAGTTAAACCACAAAATTATACATGAAGATGCAATTTCCTTCACAGATTGATAGCTTAAAAAATCAAATTTACAAAAACGTCTACATTGTAACCATCCTTGTGCTTCTCTTCTCGTGGACCTCAAAAGTCAAATGCACTTTTCAATTAATGAAAGACACCAATTGTGCCCTAATCTTTCTAATTACTCCGTTCACTATAGCGAAAAAACTTAATAACCTATGTGCTCAAAACCCTCTGGTTTGGATCTGAACAATCATCACAATGAAACCTTAACGTCCGACTCTTCTGAAAGGCAACAGAAATGTCAAAAAATCAAGTTTCCTCTTCGAATTATGTTCACCAAAATTGACAAATCTGTAGAAAGTGATCAAGTTTCGTATAAGAATGCCTTGGCTCGCTCAATCCACAATGAGCCCGTCACAACTGCTTAGGGAGCCATCTGGAAGCCTCGAGGGCAAAATGTTCCAAGAGCAACAACAGCTTCGAAAATCCATTTCTTTTGCATGCTCTCAGAAAAGGCATGAAATGGATGAAGTCACTAGATACAGCGGAGGTCTTTGCGTAGATGTGCCTGAGAAATCGGAAATGGCTCGTTGATCCGAGAGACGTTGGATGGCACCAAAGACTAGGTCCTACTGTTCCAATGGAGTAGAAGGTTTTGAGGCCGAGAACGCGCTCAGCATGTGGCTTATTTCTTGAGGTGCCGAGACGAGGAAGAGGCTCCATCCTTGGACGTGCTCCCTCGGCGAGCATTGGTGGCACTGACAGTCGTAGAATTGGGAAGCGAAGCAATGGGAGTGGGTACACGTCGAGAAGAATCCACCATGGCACCGGTTAGGTCAACAACAGGGACAGTAGTGGGGGTAGTGCCTCTGTGCAGACGCATGCTCACACGCCGATCATGTTCTGCTGTGCGGGATACAGGACAGGGAGAAGGTGCTGAGCAAAAAGAGAGAAAAGAAGAAAAGCATAGATTCAGTCCCTGCTTGCTTCAATCCAACAAAGTAAAACGCTCAAATGCCAAAACTTCACCAGGCAGACATTACTGTTTTAAAGTGCAATTTAAATTTACAAGAAATTTGGCTGATTATCTGAAATTCATTGGTTTTGTTTGTCCAAAGGGTGGGGCGGAGGGGGAAGAGATTTGGTCAAGTGTAGCAGTGAAAAAGGGGGGGCGTGTGAGACATGCAAGCACCAGAGTCGCTGTTCATTATTAGCTTGTGTATCGAAATCGACCACATACCTTACAAACTGAGCCACTTCCACCAGCTTAAAAGCCTGTAAACCTTCGAGGAAGCGCAAACGTTTAACAATGTGTAATTAAGTCATTGTTTTTTGCTAACCTGGGGCATATATATATATTTATTAAAATGTAAATTACTGGGTAACATCCCAACCCAAATAGTCTTAAACAGATTGGGTATGACCATAACAAATACAACAGAAGCTTTCACTCTCACAGCAATAGCTACAATTATACAGGCATATATAGCCTTGATGGACGAGAATCAATATGTATTAAATCTGTACCCTACAGTCAACACCAAGATGCCATATAGTAGGGGGAATATACCATAATACCCGACTTTCAATATCAGATAGTTATGTTTATGCCAAACAAAAATGCATATGGTAACAGTTTACCGCATTGTCTTCTGTGCAAGTGGGCTTGTATTATATTGAAAATCTAACATCGCATTCATCACTTTTGGATTTCCTTGTAAGAATACAAAACTTCATTTTTTTTAATGGAAGAATGAAATTAAAACCCAAATAGACAGAACGGTAAAAGTCAAAAGTATTATGGTATGAATTATTATGTGAGCCAGACATAACGAAATGTAAACAGGGTAGACATCTTTGTATTCTAAGCTCTAAGCTCAAAGTGGTATCACTACTATAACTTTCATAACTTAATTATTTGTAAGCGCAGTTACGCCACGTTCACACTATGCACTTTTATTGACGAATCGAAAATTTTACTGGGAACAGTGATCACACGCTATTCAATTTCGAATTTTGTGTGTTCAAATTTTGTATACTAGATTTATAATTTTATCATTCACCTCTTTTTTTTACCATTAACATGTACGGTTTTTAGCAACAATACTGAATGTCAAAAACAAACTAATCTGGAATTAAATCGCACATTGGACTGAGACGTATCATGTAAACGTACAAATAGAAAAAAGCATGTGCAACTGAAAAATTCAGCAACAAACCTAGTAAGGCAAATCAGCTGATATGGCCTAGAGTGAACGAGGCGATAGGGTTTACCCATTCCATTAAGTGCAAACAAGAATTCGCTAGGTTGTATCAAAGTTTTTGAATTACTACAGTATTAATTCAAAAAAGGGACAACAAATAATTCTGGTCTATTCCCCTTAGATTTAAGTACACTGTAGTTAGCAGGGTTTTTTATATTTTCTGTTAAATCAATTTAAAAATTCTGATTTTGTGTATAACCATTGTTTAAATTTTTATCTGAAAAGTATAAAAGCTATGCCAGCGCTTCTCTTGCATCAGTGTAGGCACCAACTCTGCAGTGTGCAATATATTTTTTTGCAATTAGACCACTTGTTTATTTTTTTATGATTTGCCATTTACACCGTGGAATCCGGTTATTTGAGGCACCTCGGGGCTAGAACACTTAAGGCGCTATTGTCTCAATTAAGCGAACTCGGTTGGGTTTGGTTTTAAGATTTGTCGCGAACAAACTGCTATCTCGATCAAACCATTGTCCAAAACAAACTGAATCAATCCATTGCATTTGGTATCCAATGATGGTCGACACAGGTTTGAAAACATGACATGCAAAGTTTAGTTGTATATACACCTTTAACAGCTACACAATCATACAAGCACTTTTTAAATTAAAATTACCCTTTCCCAAAACATCTCGTCCATCTGCAGGTGTCGAAGGTTATATACGTAAACACTTGTAACAAAAGAATTCTACTGCCTTTTCGTCTGTATTACAGGATGATATCACCTACAATTTCGAGGCTCGAATTCTTTTATTCTTCAAACTTTTCGTATCAATCGACTTGATAATGAATGACATTGATGATATACACTTAGCTTTTTAGCGCTAAACTACCGGTACAAACTGACTGCATTTAAGCAAATGCATGCAACGCAATATCTAACCCAGTTTCCCCAAATCTGAACCACTTGACGGCAAATGCACTCTACGGGCAATGCCATTGAGATAACGGATGCACGCTTTGCACCTTATCGATCCCATTTGTCAGAAAATGGGGTGTTCTAAGTTGATTCCGATGCAAGTAATGCCAGGAAGTTGCAACGACGCAGAAACAAATTGTGAAGAGGGGGGTGGGCGTTATCTGCGAGAAGCATCACGTAACGAGACCAAAGCTATGTGAGCAGGTGAAGTGTGAGCAGCAGATGCTGCAGCTTGTGCGCCAAACTCACCAGTTGTTGGGCTGGCAGTAGCGCCCGCCGTGGTATCGTGCCCACTGCGAACTCTGCTACTGCTGGTGGTTGGTCCCTGCACGACTCGTGCAGTGGAACTGTGCTGATGGTGTCCTCTATTCCTATCGTCCAGGTCTTGTGATCGTCCACCCTGAAAGAGCACATTGATTTATTAGCCGAAATCTTAAAATGACAATACATTGCAAAATTTCAGCAACCAAACTCATAAGTTCGCACATGTGAAAATCAATGATTATACTCACAAATTTTAACATGTTCCAATCGAAAATGTAATCATAAGTGAACCCTTGCCGATGAAATAGATTACGAAAAAGCTGCCTCAAGTAAGAGTAATCTGGCTTCTCGTCAAACCTCAGGGAACGACAATAGTTCAAGTAGGTTGCAAATTCCGCTGTCAATATAATAAACCAATATTAAAACCCTGTAACATGAGCTCAAAAAAAACAAACAAAACACAGACATTCAAGCACAGTTAAAATGCATTCTAATCAAATTTAGGAAATGATAAAACTGTTAAGCATGCATATCTATTAATAGCAGTTTAATCATCACCATGCAGAGCTTGGAAGGCATCACCATTTATTTTTTAAGGTACAATGATCAACAACAGATCAAATTGTAGAATTGGGATCTAAATAGCCATTTAGCTGAAAGGGATGTTAGTGCAACTAAAGTTCGAGGACAATCAAGAAAATGCCATGCATCTCTATTAATGACAAATTAACAACCAAATTACACAAATCTACCTTAGTTAGAGAATGCGAAGAATTCGCAAAATTGAAAATAAGTCATTCTTAACAGGAATAAAATTGGCATTCTCTAAAATGTGCGATAAAATTATTTTACACTTACAAGGAGCACCGTTACAAAGCACATCGATTGGGGTGGACATTTTCTTTTCGCTAATGCGTTCATACTTCTGCTGTTTAGTGGCTGCGCGCAAGCCCTGCCATGGAAGACAACCTTGGGTGAAATACATAAGCACGTAGCCCAAAGATTCCATATCGTCACGGCGACTTTGCTCTACAGACAGGACAAGAGACGAAGGAACATAAGCAACGAGTAAAATATGTAACCCAGCAGGCTCGACTCAACAATCTTTCTTTTTGAGATTGGCAATCATATTCAATAATGATGATACAATTGAGCACAATGGCTTTAACCACTTCTAACTTTTTGTTGATTACTAACTTGACTCGAACCTGCCATGGCGGTTGTCACCGCCTGGTTCGTGAAACTTACATGGCACGCCTTTACACAGTTCGTCAACCGTAGTACTCTTTTTCTTTGCACTAATACGTTCATATTTTTCGCGTTTGGTCGTGGCATTGAGCCCTTGCCACGGCAAACTGCCACGGATAAAATACATTAGATCGTAGCCTAATGATTCCAGGTCGTCACGACGGCTTTGTTCTGAAGGAATGATATCAAATATAAAAGTGGCAAACTTGCCGCTAACTACAAACTAAAACACTGGTTGCCTCATTTTTTAGAAAAAAGAAAGTATTGCTGCTTTTACATCAGTTTTTTTCTCTCTTCTGAAACAAATTATTGCTACTATTACCATGGTCTATGCATAGGGCACCAAAAGCGGTTTTGAAGAGTTGAGGCAGTTGTTTCCAGTGAAGATAGCATAGCTTTGTATCGAGTGCTAAATGATACATTTTGGGAAAGGGTATCATGGCACGATGGTGTACTTATCTGCCTTGTAGGGCATATACCAACTTTGTAATTATCCAATGTACCATTGCAACTGTTTGAGTGGTACGTGAGTATTTTGCTCAACAAATGCATTTATGCAATCTTTAGTGCATGTTGAATTTGAGTATAGCTAGTCAAGCCCCTCCCTTAGCCCTTTGACGGTTGTGGACACACTCACCAATCCCTAAATGCGTGTTTATGCTGGCATAGCGAGCAGTTCCTGTGAGGTTTTTGTTTTCCCGGTATGCTATGTGTGCGTGGGTTCTTGCATCCCTATATTTCTTTGCTAGTCCAAAATCGATGATATATACCAAATTTCCCTTCTTGCCTAAGCCCATCAGGAAGTTGTCTGGCTTAATATCCCGATGGATAAAATTTTTACTGTGTATATACTCGATCCGGCTTATCTGAAATGAAAATAATACCAAGTTTCAATTAACGTCCCGTCAATAGCTTTTTTTCTCCTTGTTGCTCAGCAATGCCTTACCAACTGATCAGCCAAGAGCAACACTGTCTTTAAACTGAATTTCCTTGAGCAAAAATTGAAGAGATCCTCTAGACTAGGCCCTAATAGCTCCATTACCATTACGTTGTAATCGCCCTCCGATCCGCACCATTTGATCAGAGGAATGCCAACTAAATATCACGAATAAAATATTATGATATATTAAAACTGAAGAATAATGATTGAAAACAGATTGTGCATATTTAAAGATGATACCATACCTCCACCCTGCATCATTTTGTAGAACTTGCTTTCTATATGTAACTGCGGATGCTTCGTTTTGATGCATTCTAATTTGATGGCTACTTCTTCACCAGTACAAATATTCGTTCCTGTAATTACACAAAGTTAAATTCATGTTAAAAAAACATACTCAAGCACATTCCAATAGTGTGGGGTAATAACCCATATCAGAATTAGTAATGACATTTTCTAGATAATGAAGCTTTGTAAACTTTAATAACCCATCGATTAGATTAGTGCGAGATTTGTGATAAAAACAGCTGCAGTCCATAGTTTGGGAGTTTCTGAATAGGGCTTCTTTTGAAAATTTTACTGGCCATGCTGTGCAATTCATACCATGCACGTGAGACCCACATGGATTATAACAAAACTACTTGCCAAGCATAATTTTCCTAATCTTTATGAACAAAAAATCTGAAAATGATCATGGCTCTTTTCCCCCTAGTGTAAAGCATTGGTGTATCAAAATCTTGGATACAACTGCGACAGACAAATTCTACACCAGAATGATTTATGTAAATAAATGCAAAGCGTGGAATTACTCGGCACTAAAAGTTAACAGCAACGGGTGTGGCGAGACCAAATTGATGATTAGTAGATCTGTTGCTTTTTATGACAATTCTATGAGATCCACACATGCAACTCACGCTTACTATGGCATAATCCTAAGTCCTAATTTCGAAGTATTTCTCGTGGGGGTTGTTGTGAAATTAGGCATCGCTATGTTTCGTAAAATTTCATATCACCGGCACTTAAGTGGCATTTCCCCCCTTACCTTCCCCTCAAATGAAAACATCTGGTAAGCCTAAAGCAAAAGTATAATAACCCTACATGGCGATAGACGTCATAAAGCCTAAATTGGCTTACCTAGCTGTCACACATTTCCTGCTATCAAACAATGTGTGCTTTCATTCTAATTAAGGGAAAAAATAAAACACTGCAATTTCTGTGCATAGAGACTCAGGTGGATAGTTTCAGCATTCCTAAAACTCAACCACTTTATCGCTTAATTTCTATTTGTTTAGCGAGCGTTTTATACCCTTGCTATTAGAATCAATATGCGTTTTGGAGAGAAGCCCATATATTTTCGAATTAAATTTTCAATGTTAATAAAATAAATTGTATCTTTAATTGTCCCAGAAGCACATTGGAAATGTGCAGTGCATTGCACAGTTATTTCCTTGGAGTTGTTGATAAGCAGCTGCCATTAGATGAGGTTAAGGCCAACTGCTTTTCTGAACTAGGTGACTTCAACGTATGGTCTGACATTTAGAGAGTCCTGGGGGGTTAAAACTATTTTGGTAATGAGTTTATTGCTAGTTTTTAAAATTGTAATAAATTACTTTCAAAATTTTTTCGTTTTCAAATTGCAATAAGCGAAATATAATATGGCTCTTGTGGGGTCCTCAAGCCAACATTTTTGAGAACCGTTGCTTTATTCCAGAAGCCCTTTTGCGACCTAGTGTTCCTTGAGGAAGGTTTCCACATTTTTAAGTAGAATGAAAAATTGTGTCTTGTCAGAAGACTATGTACGTACTATTTGATATGGTAAAAGAAAACTTGTACCATATGTATTCTGCATTAGTTTCTTTGTTTCTAATTGTATTTCCATCTTTTAAATTATTATGGCTACGTCAAAAAATTGACGCGTGCCCCACCCTTGTCCAATATCCAGGGATTTTACTTTAAATTATGGGAATTACGAATAATTGTGCCATATCTGAAGTAGGACAGTGTTCAAATCGCGCATTTTTTCTTCTACACATGCAGTATTTTGTTCATATGTACCGATTACGTTGTTTTTTATACCAAAAATTAAAAACAGCCAATTTAACATGTAATATTTAATTTAGTACCTATAATGTTTAATAATCAAAATACCATAAAGATACTCAAACGAAATACACACGTTTACAGGCCTACTAAAACTTAATTAGGTCTGAGAACAATAACTTTTTAATGCTTTAAACAAAAGAATTGCACACCTATCTGTGCTTATTGGTTGGTAGAAGTTTATTGTACTCACAATTACTTGGTAGACCGTGCATTTATCAAAGTACACCAAGCATGTCCTCAATTCCCTACTGAACTGCTTTTTCCTTCTGTATGCTCAAGTTATAAATACAAATCTTTGGAAAATTTGGGTTTATACTATAATTATTGTAATTGTAATGCATGTGATATATTTACCAACCTCTCAACTGGAAGTTGGCTCTTATAAAATTCCCTATTCATTGAAGCATTTTTTAAATAATAGTCGAATAAAGCCTTTATCATAAAGCTTACCAATACCCTAGCAACAGTATACTGTATATGGTCGCCTTAATATTATGATCCAAAAATGTGCACTTGTCAACAACAGTATTAAAAATGGGAATACCTAGGCATAGTTACAAGACCATGACAGATAATTCCGCAACAATACTACGTTTCGTCAAGTTCATTAAAACTGTAAGAGCCAATACTAAAAAAAAAAGCTATAGGGATTACTAGCAAGCTAAATTTCCTTGTCAATTAAACAATGGCCTTATTTGTGTCTAAAGACAGTATTTGCAAACTCTTAAAATTAATTTCAGTTTATTACTTTAATTGAATAAATGCGTCGGATCCCAAAATAACACTTCGAGGGGAAAAGTGGTATGGCTAAACTACAAAGGTTAAGAGCATTTCCTGAATAGTCTATTTATTTCGTTGACAGGTCCCGAGTTCCTGACTGTGGACACAATGAACTCTACGATGAAACGAATATTGCAAACGATTGCATATTAAATTCTGCACAGGTGAGCAATAATAGACTATATGCAAACGGTGGTACAATTTTGCAATGTTTACAAAGGGCTTTAAAAAAAATGTCCAGTTTGGTTTTAATTGCCGAAAAACCCGTGCAAATAGGAGAGGGCAAGTACAGAGTCAGTTTTCGCTTGACCACAGTAATAATATAATTCCAATAAGTAGGCCTACGAAACGAGTTGAACAGAGGTTGATGCCTGCTATAGTTACACCCCCCCCCTCCATTGAAGGCCTACTTAACAGCTGATCATAATTTTTGATAGCAACGATGTTTTTCATTTAAAAAAATTCGTGCAAAAACAATTGGGTTAATTAAAACGTGTGATACTAAAACATATAGGGTCTATTCGTAGTTTAGACTACAACATTTCAAAAAATTATCTAACAAAATCCACGCCCCATCCCTTGTTTGTCAGTCTAATGAATGTCATCAGGAAAAAACAATGACGACACACAAGAATAAAAATTTTATTTTAAAGAGTTATTTCTATATTATTTGGGTTAACTAATTCGGTCGAAGCATTAATCGATCACATGGTTTTAACAAAATTAAATCAACAGTAGTGATTTGTAAACATGTTATTGTCCAGCTGAAAAAAATTACGTAAGAACATATTCAGAGCTTGGTTATCTGGATTATCCTTGACGTTAAAACGCCAAAAAACGACATCCTATCGTTCGCCAGAAAAAATTTATGCGAGAAGCGAGTGAAATTGAGAAATTCCCTTATCTAGTTTAACAAAGGAGCAAGTTTTTAAAGTCAGGATTTGTGTTTTCGTCGTTTTTACACGGACGAAAGAGTTTCATTCCACACCAAATGAGCAGTCCCACAAACAACACAATGAAAAACTGTCGAATGAAAATACAAGGTTTAGGCTAGGTTGTGCACTTACCCAAGTATATATCGCCGAACGACCCGCTTCCTATTTTGCGTCCTAGCCTGTATTTATTTCCAACCCTCAGTTCCATCTCAGCTAAATTTCACAAACGAAACAATAGAATCGTCGAGTTAAAAGGCCCATATCGACGCCATATTGCATCTCCATGAATCACATCCAACAGAGCTGATCCCATTGCAAGTAATCAAGCACTTCCAAACCGTTTCTGGCGTTCACTTACCAAATAGAATCCTTCACTAACATTAAGATTTCACGCGTCTAGCTTATGGGTTTCCGAAAACCCAATTTTAGCCGAAAACAAACAAATGATTTTCCAGGATTACACGGATTTCCAACATAGCACAAGAGCCTTCACGAACGGCCACCCTAATAAATCCCTTTAGATTTTTCAATGCTCAACAGCTAGTTCCTGACACCCCTTACCTGACATTAGACTCATCTGTCTACATATATATTCAGAACTGGGCAACTTTCAAATTTTTATTTTACATTCTTGGAAATTTTTATCAGAAGCGCGCAATTGTTTTCGAGCAAATTTATGTTACATGGGATGATGATAATAAATACCAAAAATAGTAAAATTAAAATCATTTAATTTTAAAGACAATTAACTGGAGCGCCGTAAGAAAAAAAATCTTTCTGGCGGTTGCACTGTGGGGTTGTCTGCTGTTGGCAATTTGCTAGAAAGAATTTCTTCTGGGGAAAAATGAGTTTAACTAATATTGTGGCGAAAACTTCGCGTGCTAAAGCTTGGGTTCCAATGTGAGTTGTTAAGCTTTCGCTAATTATTGCTTCTTCAACAAAATAAGCTTGCATTGTAAGCTTCTATTTCTACTACATACGTCTAGGTTTCTGCAATGCCGTGGTTCGCTGTGGCCGCCTCATTTTGCCGACCCAATTTATAAAATTGACGAGTTAGATGAGCTGTTTAAAAATAAACAAGAAGGAGAAAAGGCCTTTATCCCCGTTAAAGCAGCAAAAAGCGATCACAACACCTCGGTTTTTAGAGATGAACTTGTCAAGTAGGTGAACTTTGTTTGTACTCCTTGTGCGTTTTTCATTGATTTCAGCTATATAGATATGTAAATACAGGAATTGTGTACAACATAGCAGCAACAATTTATCACCAGCAAACCACCCTCAATCTCAACAACCTAAGGCGAGACGAACTGGGCCTCGTAGGGTCCATATCTCATGCACTTTGTTGTGTATCAATCCTTATCAGTCTCAGAGTACGGTTAATTACCAAAACACTCTTGAATTAGACCAATATCTGATGTCTATCTCAAATAATTAAAAGTGATATAGAGATATAGTTTCCCTCATAAATCGTGGAGATTTTTTAAGGTCATGGCCAGATTTATTCAAAGGCTTTTGAAAAATATATTTATTGTCTTGGCACATGTGTGTCAATCTCCTATGTTCATAATTGGCGGGTTATTGGGTTGAGATTATTAAGTGATCCAGACCAAGCTGGATGGCTTAGTGATGACACTATCAAGAGGATAGGGTTCGATTCCTTACTTAGGATGATCCAGAGAAAATTAATTACCGGGAAAAATGTAGGGAAATGCAGACATTGTGCAAAACTGGGTGCACCAGAATATGCGAGAATTCCATCCCTCTTACAGTTTATACCTTCAATAAAATTATTCTACAATAAGGTTTTTAGAAATTTGACATAAAAGTACAAGATTTGTATTCTGTAACTAAATCAGACAATTTAAACAATGTTGAGCAACCACAGCTACTCTAATCAAAGATCATTAGTGAGTAAGATGAAGGATTAGTTAGCCAGACAGTTTTTCGTACAATTATGAAAAAACTCCAGTTTACTGTATGATAAACTGTAGTATTTAGTTTTCTCGTGATTGTGGATTACTTTTGAATGAAAATGTATACAAATTTTGTATAAAAATATTCTATTCCAGCAAATTTATAAATATGGTTTTGGAGAAGGGAAAAAAAAAATTGGCAAGATCTATAGTTGAAAAGGTAACTAAATTATGTACTTTTAGATGACAGTTTGGCATATAGATTGCTATTGTTATTACTTAGAATAAAATTACTTTTGTCAGGCATTTGAGAACGTCAAGAGCATTCAAATTGAAAAATATCACAAGGCTCCACCCGAAGAAAAGGATAAAATTGAGTGTGATCCACTCAAGATTTTTCACCAAGCACTCGCTAATTGTAAGCCTATTCTTGGTTTAACGCCTGTTAAACGAGGCGCCCACACGTATCAGGTTAGTTAAAGTCTGATATTTCATCACATTTGCATGAACTGGGACTTTTTATTCTGCGAACTGCTTTAACATGGTGTATTGCCTTCGCTTAGGTTCCCATTGCAATAACGGATAATAGGTCTCGATTCGAAGCAATGAGATGGATAATTCAAGCAGCAAACGAAAAACATCGTAAAATTCATTTTCCTGAAAAACTGGCATGGGAATTGCTGGAAGCATACAAAAACGAAGTAAGGATCCAACCCAAACCCAAATCTGTATTTTTCTTACTATAACCAAGTCCTAAATTAATTATCTGCGCAGGGTCGAGTTGTTAGGAAGAAGCAAGAGCTGCACAAGCAATGTGAAGCTAACAAAGCCTTTGCCCATTACCGCTGGGGAGGCTGAGTCCATCTGACAAGTTATTTCGTAGATCAAACTGTCTAGCAGAAGGTAACAAATAAACATTTCAAAACTTTTTTTATTTAAACACAATGGAATATCAGTAATTTGTTCATTGAATACAATTATTTCAACACCTTCGATGCAATCAGTAAAACATTATCATAAGGCCTAATGCAATAAACCATTAATCTTTGATGTGTTTGACAGGTAATTGCATAATTTGCTCTAGTCAACATTTATATAAAAATAGGTAAATTGAAATGAAAAAAAATAAGTTCAACCTTTGCATTTTCTCTAAAATTAAGCCCCGTTAAAATGGTTGTTATAGACAGGCTGAAAATGTATGTGTAAGCATTGGACCCAGTTTAAAATGGCGAATTCATTCCCAACTTTGTTCCAAACTCCAGTTTGGCCCTCTTCTGATATCGCACATCCACCCTTGAAAGACAAAAAAAGTCAAAAATTTAATTCGGAATCGGGATCTCCAACTATGCAATGGCAAAGCAAAGTATTGTCACGCTCACTTTATTTTATGTCTTTTCACCACTTCGTTAATTGCAAGCAAGCAGATGGGCCACAGACAGCCTACGACCCAGGTAATAATTGGAACGTCACATATAACTGGGTTATTTCCCGTTGAACTACTGGTGCTACCTCTGAGATGCACATCAATGACACAGTATACAATCTGAAAAATAATTCTACAAAAAAATACCCAAATGATATTTTTGAAAATTACATTTGAAAATAAATACAGGGGTGCATACTTACACAGCAGCCGCCACAATGCCCCATAGTTTATTAACAAAAGGGTTTCTTTGCCAAAGTTGGTGCGACTGATGCACAAAATTCGCCGAAATGCAAACTGTAACATTTTGGTACATAAGATAAAATACATAACACAAGATACTATACATTCCGGCATATAAGTAGAGATTTTTATTTATTTTTTGGTTGAGTTTCCTTCCTCTGGATCATATAAGTTCTTTGCGTACAAGTTGACCCTCAAGGTACTTTTTTCTTGTAGCATGGTTGACCGTATACACCGGAATATACAGTAAATAGTTTGTTCCCCCCAAATTCATTAAAGTAAAATTTTCAAAGGCATACCAAAATAGACGCACAGCATTAACGCTGTTAGGTTCTGTGCAACACATAAGTTGTTTGCATATTCATCAGACCAACCATTCCATGTATACGGTTTGCTATAATTTCTGGAAAAAAAAAGATGTCCATGAAAGCGTTGGGTTACCCAATGCTTGGCCATTAAATGTTTCATTCGTTGATTTTCGTAATTTCAAATTAATGCAACTTACGTGTTTCCAAGCAATAGGCTGCACACTTCTTTATTGTACGTTTCATTCAGTGCAGACGATTCACTCTGGAAAGGTAGATTAAGGCAAAAAGCATACAGGGTTATCCCAAAACACAACAAACAAACTCCCATTGAAGGCAGGAATCTTGCTCCGCAATAACCCAGAAAACTTAAAAACGCCTGAAAATAAAAAGATATGAGCTTACAATATTCCTTATTGAACAGGTTGAAATATTAAGCAAATTTCCCTTACCTCCTTTGTTATGATGTGTGTGTTTTTTGCTGTGGCAAGGGTCATGATTTGCTGGTCAAGCGGGCAAGCAATCAGAGAAACACTCAACAATGGTATCACGAGCACGATGAAAACGATTATGTGCGGTAATGAAATCGGGGGTGGGAGCAGTAGAATGCATGAGAGCAGAATGAAAACTGATAAACTCAAGCTGCTAGACAGAAAGAACTGGAAACAATTGTGCATTGCCATGGTGAAATGACGAGCCTAAACATGGAAGAAAAACATCAACACTTTTATTTCCAACCTCTCCGCTACCTAGCATTCAATGAAAAATTGGAGATAAACATACCTCCATTACGAGATGATAAATGCTGACTGGGTCCTCTCGGTAAAAACTTAATGAGCATGATAGACTGTTCAAATGATGACTTATTTCTACTGGAAGAGGAAAGCTTTCTGGCACAGATTCAAAACTTGGCTGTTGGGCACATAACTGGGGATATAGGGGCTCCACGGCAATACTGTTGATTAACGATCAAACAAAAAGCAATGTAGCGCAGTTCCCAGGCTCATGGCAATTTACAAGGATATCAAATTGCTTACCTTGCATCAGCCTGCATAAAAAGCGGCATATTGTAGCAGCTTGCGGAACTCCCTAAGCAGCACACAACTTCTCCATATTCCTGCATGATTTTGATCATTTCGATGGTTGCTGAAAAATTAAACGCATGCAAAATGATAATGAATTCAAACGAATTTCAATATGCAGGGTTATTCATAAGCTCCTTTGAGATTTCTGAAATCTGCAGGACGCTAATCAATACAGGCACGAAAGAAAGGAGCATATCAAGTCTGAGAATCTCATAGTTTGAACTTTATGGGATTTCGCCAAGGATCACGTGAAACGTGCCTCCTATTCCATGAAATTTACCACAGCGCTGCCAAAGAATTATGGAGGCACTCAGATGTTACAACGTGTTTGGCAGGACCTGGTCTACAGGATTGGTGTCTGTCGCATAGCCATGTTCGAGCACTTTTAAGGTAGAACCCAAACTTGGAGAGATTTTCTAACTGCTGACATTCTCCTTTCCGTCGTGCCTTTCTTTGTAATTGTACTACAGATGTTTCCGAAATTTTGAAGGGGCTTATGAATGCACCTTATCTAATTAACAACGAGTTTTGTTTGCCAACCATCTGCAGTGCAGTCTGTGAACAGCGACACCAGCAGAGGGACGTTATCAATGTTTTCCAGGTGCGGTCGAATGTTCTCGATGCCTTTTGGAAGCTTGGCCTGCAACTCCAACGTTTTAGTTAACCAGAAAATCCTCCCATTTTGAAATGAAACCCAAGAAGTTATACCCTGTTTGACATGTCGAAAGTGATTGGGACACTTTGCTCTGTGCTTTCAGTAACATGACTAGGCGAACGCGAGGGATGACCATTATCCTCCAAGCTTTCGCCGACCCGCTGATTAATCAGCGCATCGGTGATATTTTCATGACTGTCGTCTTCGTTTTGACTAAGTCCGGATGCTGCTCTCTGCCACTGTGGTGACCTACAACAAGATATTTGTGCAAAGTAAGAAATTTCAAATTGCCTTCAGTGTTTTGACATGCAAAATAGTGCAGAACCTACCTAGAAAAATGTTCTTTTTCTGAAGCATCGGACATGGTATCAGTAACTGTCACGTTATGCACACTAATCTCTTCCTCAAACTTCACTGTGGTGACGTCCAGATTAATGGCGCTTGGTGCACTCACACTCAACTGTCGCATACTTTCCAGCATTGAGCGTGTCTATAAAATGATTATAAGTTCTTGAGGATATTTTTTTAAAAAAGGCAGCAATATAGTGGTGCAAGAGCTAGTCTTACCTTTGGCGATTTGGGACCCTCGTCATTGAAAAGCATATCATCAGTCGATGGGGGTTTACGACTTAAACTATTTTTCGATGCCTTGGCAGAGTTGCCACTCTCAGACCTTTTGAATACATATTACACATTTTAATAACAAAATAACATGAAAAAACTCTTTAAAATATTGATTCAATTTAATAGATAGCTTGCCTCGTTCGCTGGCTTAAGAGGGAAATATGACAGTTCCAGCCCGACTCCAATCCCATCTTTTCCGAAAAAACACGACTTCGAAGTTCATTCTCTTTAGAGAAGTGAACAAAGCGAACACACGCTTTATCTAATTGTTCAATTAAGTGTACCATGTCCTACAATTTAAAGAACACGTTAAGCAAGTCCAACAAAACGCATCTTAACGCTGCTAATTTTTAGACTCATAATTAAAACTTGCCGTTCTCGCTTGATACTGCATAGCCACCATTCCAATAAAAACCTGGTTGCATTGAACCTCAAACCACGAATTGGCATCGTTTACCGGTTCGGTTTCCTGCATGGCATGACCCAAGAGTGAATCCGAACTAAGGCAGCGGCTCATGACTTTGAATCTGGAATCGGCAGCTTGGGCATCCCAGGATCTAGAATGCACAAGTCACTCTTGTTAAATTAATAATAACCTAAAAATAGGAAATTAAATTTTAAGATATTTACCTAGGAGGGGAGGGGCTCCACAATGAAGAATATAGCCTACCACTGTCAGCCGGAATTTCTAAGTAACCGTCGTTTAAGTCGTCGCTGATTTCAGTGTTGAGAGGTCTATACGCAAATCCCGAGCAATAAGAGGTTAAACTGGTGCGGTGATAGAAATCCAGTATCTTCTTTCGATCCGATTCGCTAAGCGGGCAAAGATCTTGTCCATCCCAAAAATCGCTGCACGAATCGAGAATGATATCGCCTGTCCCTTGTGACATTAACTGTAGCATTCCTAGAAAATATATGGTGTATTGATAAACTCACAGAATTTCTAGCACAAGATTAAATTGTAGACATTGATACCTGTGCTTAGTTCCTTTAAAACCACGGAAGCCATATGGGGAAACGGAAACTTTACTTTGCTGTTTGGAAGGGATCGTGCCAATTTGTCCCTTCTCACTTGTTCGAGCTGCTTCTTGAACAATGCGATGGAAAAGGACATTTTAATATACAGTAGACCTTTGTGATAATTACACATGCATTTTGGATGTAATACATTATTAGGAGAATACTACAAATAGGACATACAACGTGACGAAACATTGATAAGTGTTGTTGAAGTTGAAATACATCCAGGGCCTGCTCTGTAAATCCTATTTGGCTAGCCAGTTCGCACAAACATCTGAAATTCCAACATTTAAAAATCTTAAGAGTTGCAATATCAATCTGTTAATAATATTGTCAGCATAAGACATCGATTTGGTTAATGGACAATGTACCTGCGACTTACTACAGGGACTACTACGTCATTATGCAGTGCCTCACAAGCTATGTGACTTGAAAAATGAGTATAATGATCCTGAGTGCCTGGATTGCAAGTATTAAGCAAAATAGCCAAGCCCTGAAATTTGTTGAAAAATTGTTAATGTTTCCACATGCACATACAATTTTTCACGTTTGACAAATTTGTAAGAACATTGACATTTAAGAAAACAAATACGCTTACTAAAGGCTTTAAGGATTGAATGTGCTGCATCCATTTTGGATCGTCAAACTGAACTTTAAATGGAACCTTGTTATTATGTGTCAAGTCCAATACTTCCACATGACTCTCTTGCATATACCCTTGAAACATAAATACAAATTTTGACTAAAATCATTCAAGTACAAAATCAGCTTAGTTGTGATTAGTTTTATGTCTACAACTACCATTATCAAAAAAATTGTCTCCAGAGTTTTGCATCTGCGGCTCATTTAGTTCCGACTGTAGCGATTCCTTACCCAAGGAATCGTTCAGTATGCCATCCTTGTCAGAGTAATAATCCGGCAAGCTGTCTTGCGAGAACTCTTTAGCAACTAAACCCAGCATTTCTCCGCTGCCTGTCGAATCGCCCATTTTTAAGAAAAACACTTTCTCTGGAGTTGGATTGGGCCACGACAGAATTCCCTTTTTGTCAATGCAGCACAAATTCTGAAAACGGAAGTAGGGTTAAAAACTCCACAAAAACTGCAAGATTTCTAAATAATATTAAAAAAGATTTCTTACGGTCACACTTCCAAAAACGTGCAACAGGTTTGCTGTCCTGCACAAAGTATCATTCTTCCCCCATACAATATCACAGATGTGTTCCTTTATGTGCTTCCAACTAATCTCCACGCTTGGATGTGGACCCGCTGGTGCCTCGCCCAATTCATCCAGAGCTGCCTCAAATAGCTAAATTGCAAAGTTTTACTCAAATGAATACTCTCTGTGAATGGACAAACTGTTTGCAGCTTCAGAAACAATGACCTACTTGAGCTTGTTTAGCTAAGGTGAAGAGTGCAATTAAACGAGTCATTCCATAGGCATTCAAAAGAATCCAACACAATGGGAATGCCACTGGTAAAAGAGGTAGAATGGCTTCGATCTGTGTGTTTCAGAAGAAAAATGGTTTAAGACATGTTGTCGTGTCACACAATCCTCAAAGTGCTAATTTTAATTTACCTGCAGAATAACAATCATATCTGTCCAGTGTCCAACAAACTGCCACATATAGGTGTACCTTAATGAATTCACCAGGAGCATTATAGCCTAAGATAGAAATAGAAAGTTATATTTTGGTTAAACTTGTTTTCTATATTTCCAAACACAGGTAAAAATTAGATTTTTATATTTGCGGATTCCAGAAAATTCTCCTTTATTTATTTTAGATGCAATCAGTAAACAATCTTTTGCACAGTGATTTGAATCTTACCAAAAGGACAGGTATCACAATCCGCAGAATATGGTGCATCATTATGAGGTGTCGTTCCTTATCAAAAAAACTGAGCGGCCGATGCCGAGACTGCTGAAGAGCCAGTCTAGAAAAGACACCACAATGTATCGCAAACAATTGCAAACTATTCCCACCAGGTACGAGCATTTTTCTAATTACCTT
Source organism: Julus scandinavius (assembly GCA_034696685.1). NCBI lineage: Eukaryota > Metazoa > Arthropoda > Diplopoda > Julida > Julidae > Julus > Julus scandinavius. The sequence goes on along the minus strand of JAQGAE010000247.1, from coordinate 2,685 downwards.
AGACTCCTGATGTACGGAGTCTCCAGTAAAACATATTCCTTGTTGGAGAACGGAGTTCGGATTTGAGGAGTTGTAAATGTCTCCTGGGGGATGTCCTGAGGGGGTGCGAACTCGTCCCCAAATTTATACTTTGGATCAGCGGAATCCTGATTGTCAAAAAAACCGTCAAAGCATTACCAACTGCTGCATATAAGTTTTGAAAAAATGAAAATCGAGATTAGATTAAGTAAGCGGATTGACCTCTAGAGAGTAACATTTTGCAGGAACCACTTGTCCTGGCCTGAGCACAATCACATCGCCTTCAACCAAGAGCGACCAATGGAGATTAACTAATACGCCATCCCGGTATGTCCATTGTAAAGTAATACACGGGGAAAGTGGCATGTTTAGCTGAGGATAATGGCTGGGTTTCCAATCACAAGTTTGAATGCATTCTGAAATTTTATTAAGACCATTGATAGCATATAAATTTACTGAAAAAAATGTAAGTGGCGATTTGGATATTTACCAGCAATAATTTCTGAAAAATTAGCTACTCTGAAAATACTAACATGCATTCCGACAGATCGGAGGTAGAGTTGGACGAAAATCAACTATGCTTTATTGTGTATATATTTCCCTTCATATCGTATAAATACAAATTCAACCATTTTCTTAGTTAGTTATTTTACAACCCCTTTTAATATCTTTCTTTAGACGTGCGAGGATAAAACACAAAACCATTGTAAAGTTGAAATCATAAGCTGGCTATATTTAAGTAAGTAGGTACATTAATAGCATATAAATTCATCTCGATACAATCTAATCAACTTGGAAAACTATTGAACTTATAGAATCTATTCAACATCATATCGATTTCATTCCTTAATTACAGGCCTGAGTTATACATTGCTTGGCTCTGCACTATTCTACTTACTTTCGAGATACTGCAATAGATTGTTGGCTTTATGCAACAGTTCACGATGCCGTAATCTGCTGTCATTTCCAACTAAGTAGATGTTGGCAATTACTACACCAAAAATGATGAGCACCTCAATGGGTATGTAGCCAAACCTAGAAATATAACAGTATGCTAAATTTTCATTCAGATAGAGGTATGTTTAAATGCGCATCACACAGCAGTGTAGTTACCATTCAACAACATTTAAGATTTTGCGATTTTTAAAACTAAGATTATATACAGTAGAACCCTGTTAAGAAGTCGTTCAAGGAACCATTTAATTATGGACATTTTTCGGAATTTAAAATCAGACTTCTTGAAAAGGATAAACTTCTTATGAGAGTGACTTTTTCTGAGGGTTCTACTATATACAAAATATTTTACAGTATGCATGCCGTTATAATTTTATAACTGCAAACCAATTACCGTATTTTACTGACTATAAGACGCACCTGAATTTTGGAGGCAATTTTTTGAAGAAAAAAGTGCGTCTTTTAGTCTGTAAAATACGGTACATTTAAAAAATGTCGAACTTGAAAAATATGGTATCCACCTTCGTACAGCCACATTAATCAAAGTATATGCATCACCTTATGTCATCTTTCTGAGCATAGCAGACCAATAAAAGTATTGCTGCAATTACTAAGACTAAGGCACATGGCCATGGAAATGTCGTGTACAAGCTGGCATGATGATAGGCATCAAAAAACCAAGAATTGGGTTGAAATGGACGCTTGTTAGCAGCACGTTGTTCATTCTTGAAAAAAAAAATGAACTAATCACACCTTTATATCAATTTTAAACACTAAAAAAATGTTATGCAATCAATATTGTGGCCCTTTAAATGAAAAACGGAATGTACTTCATGATTTTCCAGCTCCTTCTGAATGGCTTCATGTAGTTTACATAAACCTTCCTCTGTAGCTAGCCCTTTTAGATTAGGATTAGATATCTTCTCTCTATTCCCAGGCTGTAAATTTTCCATGCAATCAGTAAATTACAAATATCAGAAATGTTTTACAACATGAATTGCCACAAAACAACAAAATATGTAGGTAGCAAATCCATGTTTTCTCGTCACGATTTTATATTTGAACACTGGATTGTTATGTGCAACAGGACATTATATGAAATGCAATTCTAGCTAGGATGTTATAAATCGATAGCATAGTAGTTTTGTGCCAGTTTCAACTAGCAATAATTTAATAAGTTAATCTTCGCTTTACAAACTGTAATGCAAGGACCTATGGGGTCCTCAAGACCATTTCAAGGGAATGCCCTGAGGCTCTTCAAGAGAGTCAACATGTTTAAAATAATTCAAATAACATAGCTTTATTACTCTTGTAGTAAATTAATATATATTACAGGAAGTCCTCAGTTTTATTTTTTAATATGACAAATATCGTTTAACTCGCATATAAATTATACGAGGGAGCAAAAGCTAGGGTCCTGATACACAAGTTTTTCAAGAAACGGCTGTGGAGGGGTGGAGAGATCAAGAGGGCCTATTCGTTTGAGTTCACAATCAGCAATTGGAATTTCAAGCAGCAGTTTTAACCATATTATATTTAACTTACCCTATAATCCCCCTTTTCAGCGTTCAATTTAACGCTTGCCATCTATTTTTGCGCATGAATAACTACGATGTTTTCTAAGCCAAGGCCTACATGTCCAAGCATTTCAAGAATACAGAGATCATGTTGATATTTTTTTTAATTAAATAGCCTATCGAGTCCGAGTTCGAC
>JAQGAE010000246.1:0-44599 GCA_034696685.1 Julus scandinavius | reverse complement strand
TTTTAAATAAGATCTTAATAATTTTATTTTGGGTCTTTTGTAATCTCTTTAACAGGAAGGTCGATGCAAAGCCATATTGCATAGAAGATCCGGTTGATGTGCCCAGTCACATCCTTAATAGCGCATGCAGTTACTCTGTGCAGTAAAACCTGTCTTAATGCATACGCTTGAGGCCGGTGAAAAATATGCTTTTAGACGGGTTGTGCATTTAGGCGGGTTATGCTTTTAACATTTCTGTAATGACATCTCCCATTTACCTCACTAAAGGTTCATATGCCACCAGAGAGTGCTCAACTGGAATAAGGTAATTTGTCGACGAACATGTGACCTGCATTATTACCTGCAGTGAGGTTATTTTACAACAGGGATTATCCATTAATGTGGCACAAAACCTGTTTATCGACTATCAAATTCATGGCCTCACAATGTGCCCTGTTTGGGTGGAGGCCATTAAAAAAGTCCCTATAATTCATTCAAAAATTTACTCCCTTCCTTACTCCCATGTCCATTTGGTTGAAGTCCATTTTGAATGGTCCTCAGGATCCCCACCCAAACAACATCACCAACCCTCTCATGAAGGAATCTATAAAAATGTGTATGCAAGGGTAGTCCATAAATCTCCATGCATACCTTGTCCACTTTTGCATAGTATCCGTTTTTCCCCTTTTTGATCTTTATGAACTTAAAGGCAAGGGTTATGGGTCCTGAGAAATTCCACATTTCAATCTGGTCTTCTACTATCACTTTTACCACGATTTTGTCCACCACGAAAATCTCGTTGATCACGTAAATTCTTTTGGCGTGTGCTACGTGTATGTAAGCAAACATCGATTATTAAAAAATTTAAAAAAAGTTTTATTCGTTTATAAAGTGCACGAAACTATTTAGATTACCTGGAAATTTGTTGCTCAGGGAAATTTGTTGTTTACCAATGCCGTCTATATAAGACCATTGTTTTTTGGTGTTAAACACCTCGAAAGTCATGCTTTTGGTCGTTTTTGGTTTGAAGCCTTTTTCAGAAGTTTCAAACTTATAATCCTTTGGAATCTAAGTGGAATAATTTCACAAGCAGTTCTCAATTAAGTACAATTCGTTATAAAACAAATCTGTTATAAACAACATAATTATTATTTATTTATTGTAGTGTAGAAATAACATGGTATGATTCATAATTTCATGTCTAGTTCACAATTGTGAACCAGATTTTGGTTTGTGCAAATGTTGACTAAAATTTGGGAGAGTGAAAACTTACTCCAAAAACGGAACTTTCGCAAACTGTAAACGTAGAATTGCGAGCAGTGGGTACACACTGTTTCATGTTTACCATGTCTTTGAAATTCCCCAAATAGCGATAAGTGCGTCCTTTCTTCAATAATTTGGCCATCGTAGTCTAAAAAGACAAAATTATTGTGTTCATCATTCTTTGTTTTGATAAATTGTTGAAATTCCCTTTTTCATAGCATTTCGACCAAGCAACATCTTAAATTAGTATAAATATTAGATATTTAAACTTCGTAACGTCTAAACATAAATACTTCACGGAAACCCTTATGCTAAACAGTATCTATTTTGATTTATCATTTAAAAAATGTAATTTTATAGGGCAAAATGTTGCATTAAAACTGCAAATGCATATTTATAGGGCAAACTTACAGGATGAAATTTGTCATAAACAGTAAATAACTCAGATGCTCTGGCTTCTTCTGGAAAAGGTACAACGTAGTATTCATCTTTGACCAGCTGAGTCATCATTTCAGTGGAGATTGATTTCCAGATTTTTGCAAAATCCAGACTTTGTATGGACGCGAACATATCTCGACTCATTGTCGAAGCCATTTTATCGGAAAATAGAACTTAAATTGCTAGAAAATATCAGTAAAATATGAGGCCTTTTTAAAAAGCGAATTAATTTTCTAGAATGCCTGCACGTGCTGAAATTCTATTCACGCGCGTGCGCCCTATAAACGTCACTTCCGACGTAATTACATCATGGGGTAGGGAAGGCATCAGTTTAGAATTTATAACGGATTATGAAGTAATTAAATGTGAAATTTCCCAATCGGTTTTCGCCAATAGTTTTCATAGGGAAGTTTTCAAAATTTTGTTAATAAAAAACTCATAAAGTGCATTATCATGACATCATTTGAAATGTAATACTTTTTGTAATTAATTATGGTTCTCATTTTTCTGTTTTTCTTATTTTAAGCACGCGTCACATAATGCTGAATTAGAAATGAAAGAATTGTATAACTAATTCAGTCCTATACCTGTTATTAATTTCGGCTGGATTCTTTGTACAATGCATTTGCACATGCTGGATGAGAGGATAATTTGTATGACCACACCAACTTTTGCCCAGATTGATACAAGAATTTTTTTGAGCGAGGATAAAATGTAATAAAATGTATGAAGAATGTCACCTTCTAGTGGTATTCATGATACATTTCTACACAATATCCATAGACGTACAAAACTGCCAATTAATTTTCCTAATTTTTAATTTCGCGCCAATTTCTCTACTTAAATATCGAATTGAAACACATACATAACTCGCACAAGTGCAGATTGAAACGTTCTGCAGAATTTTAGAGGATTAATGTTTTGTACATGATTTTTTGTGATATTCCTGGTATGTTGCATAATCAGTGAATAAAATAGCCAGATTTTAAACGTAAGTGGGACATTCGTCACATTTTTCAACAATTTATATTGCTTATATATAAATATGGATATACTACATATGCATTATTCATAACAAAACTTACTTTCGAGTATCTCTAAAAAGGGTTTTACATAACTTCATAATTTATTAAGGCTAATAATGTTGGTGTGGTCTAAATAGTCTCGTAAGCTGCCTATTATGCAATCATTTTGTAAACGTTCAAAGAAGTTTCAACTTTGTAGCAGAGTATTTATTTTTTTAAAAATCTTGATAATACAAAAGTTCATGTTTACTAATCTGTAGATTTTTGTTTTATTTCTAATCTTTTACACGCGAATATTAATGGTGATTTTCAAACAGTGTTGGGCAAATTGTACTCATGAGTGCGAGTACTGATTACGATTATACAGTGGAATCATGTAATCAGAGTACATGTAATCGGTAGTCATATGAAATGAGCACTAGCGTCATAGTCACACTTGGACAAATTGTACTCATAATAGGAGTACTGATTACTAATACACTAGGATCATACTCCCTAGTACGTGTAATTGGTAATCATATGAACTGAGTACTAGCCAGTGTTGGGCAAATCGTACTCATTAGTAAGAGTACTGATTAAGATTACAGTGGAATCTTAATGACCTTTCATGGATTCCACAGATGTACTATATCAATTCCATCCCCCCAGGCTAGAGTTGCTACAGAAGCTACAATTTTGGTCAAATCAGGATGGGACTTGGACAAACGTGGGTTGCAAGTTATATAAAAACCTTTGTACATGGCCATAAACAAACACGACGCTTTATATATTCCGCCACCTTATGTTATAATTTCGCCTTGGCCAAGTTGCAACGTGTTTGAGGGAAGTGATTTGGAAGGTATCGTCCCACATTTCTTCGACGATTTTTGTTATTTCGCCGACACATTGCCGGACTGTTTAGTTTGGTTAGGTTAAGTTAGACAAAAACTTGGTTCAAATAGCATTATAATAGAATTTTTAAAAAGCATCCTAAAATCAATGTATAATGGGAGTCGGCGAAATGGGTATTAAGACTTGTGATGTGAGCGCCATAACTTCAATACTGGCCCCAAGCTGAGATTTTTTATTGTAATAATAAGCTTGAAACAGGATGATGTACAGCCAGGGGTAACTTTGATTTTTTCCCCCGCATTATAGTCCCCGGGAATACGCAATTTTTTTTAACTAACCCGGGTCGAAATCTGTTCCAGCAAGTGACGAATTAAACAAACGAACAAAAACATGCACTCTCTCACCCTCGAAAGAGGCTGGGCGCAAATGCTCTGTTAGACATAAATCTTTAAAACCTACTGAAATAATAGCAAAATTGTGATCGTAAAGGATGGTCGAAGCTCGGGAAGAATCCTTGGGAACGAAACGCGGATACCCTCAACCCTCCTTTTTTACACTGGCTAACATGGCGCATTTTCATCGCCATCTGTTAATGTAACATCTTTAGATTGAGGGCGAACACCAATGATATTTTGGTCAAATATTGATGTCAATGTAATGATCCAATTTCATATTTGAAAATAATGTCGAGATCAACAATTCGATCATCATCATGAAGATCATATGGACATGATAGCTTATATCACCACTATTAAAATTGTATACATACCTGTCCCACTCTTATACTTACGACCTGTTCCACTCCTCCACTTACGACCTGTTCCACTCCTCGACTTACGACCTGTCCCACTCCTCGACTTACGACCTGTCCCACTCCTCGACTTACTCATATGTTTGAGTATATTTGTGTTCAATTACTTTTGTACTCAGCAGTATTCTCCACGTTATACTCAAATATACCCAACATACTCAATTACATTTGCAATCATAACTTCTGATTACTGTAATACTCAATTTCATTTATACTCATTCTTTGTGATCACATGTGTAATCGAATACAATGTACTTTTAAGTTTTGAATATTTTTATGCTCAGTTTATACTTTTTTACTCACTACTCTGTTACTCAATTACTGCCCAACACTGTTTTCAAATACAGCGTACAAATTTGTTGAGGAAGTCCTATAGGTTACGTTTGTCGAAAACCAGACATGATGGGTATAATTTGAGACTTACCTATTTTTCAGTTTCTTATATTTTGATCATTTTATTTTGCATTTTCTTATCGTTTAACTCACAAAAACCTACCTTTAAGTGGTTTTTTTTACTTTTGTGGTAACCTTGAGACAGAAATTGATGGGAAAATCCTTGCACTTGTTAATTGATTCTATTTGACCTTATCAGTTTTTGGTCATAATTATTGAACGCTTTTTTATAATTCCAAAATAAACACCAAAAACTGTCCCAAAGAATACTAGCAATGACAGTTTTACCCTGAACACTCGCACGAGTCGACGTTGCACGTGTTCCGTGCAAAAGTTCTAATAAGAATTCCAACTGTCAAATGCTCATATTGAAGGAATTCATTTTTGTCATGGCCATGGAAATGCTGAAACACGAACAAACAATTCCGATGAGTGAAGTAGAATCTGAAGATTTCGACTGTCTGTCTTTGAGCAAGATCTGGAGCATCCTGAAGCACCGGGTAATCGAAGAACTAGTGGGTGACAGGTATTGTCCAGTGCCGGATATCGCCACCTCATACCAATTCGACATGTTCAATGTCTACGCCAAATTACCCATGGTAAGGGATCTAACGCCACAAGAGGGTGCTGAATTGGAAAAAAGCTAGTTCAGATTTTGTCTTTTAAATTTTGAAACTATTCTGATAACATAACCACATGTATCTAAGGATTTAATATATTGCCTACATTTATCATTATAGTCACCATTTGTTTGATTATCAAATATTTCCAATAATTTCTTCAAAGTTTTTCATGTTTTCTAATGTTACAGACATTTTTGTTTTCTGACGTTATTACGTTTTTCTTAAGGGATTCGTAAGCAAAATTAAGACGTTTGTCGCCAAAGATGACACATACACATTTATTGCGAAATTGATGGACATCTTACATCATCCGGGCCTCGATGACCAGCAACATATATGCAATGATGTTACCCTCATCCAGAAAAATGAGCGAAATCTAGTAGGTTAAGCAACATAATTTCCTGACCAAAACGTTGGACAATTTTAAGTTGTTGAAAGAATTTTGAAAAATGTATGGGAATTTTCATAAAAAAATAAATGGGTATTCAAACTTGTTTTTTCTAGTTTTTCTAATCCCTAAAATGTTCTCGCATTTTAAAAATTTTACTAAAGTTAACTATTAAAATTTTCCTCTGTTTAGAAGAAAATGTTTGGAACATACATATAAGAAATGAAATTTTTATACTATTAGATTCTGATTTGGTAGATTTTCATACTTGATAGATTACGCCGAATTTCGATGTATGTCTCACTCATCGCGAAGGAAATATGTTAAAGAAAATTTGTCTCCGTGCCTACAAAACTGAAATTTACGAAGGTTCACTGCTATTAGACAATGGAACGTTTATAGCCAACCGTCATTATCCAGGTATTCAGAGAATTTTTCAATAATGTAGCGAAATAGAGCTCATATGCTACATTTAAATTCATAAAAATTTAACTCAATTTCTTCTTGTACTTAAAGGGTTAAAAAGCGTCAACTCCATCCTGGTGGTGACCCAAGTATGTGCGGCTGATAGCCTCTGTATCCACGCCCAGTGTGGTCCAACAAGTGAAGTGAAGGACTGGTCATTCGATGGACCTTGGCCAGTGGCCTTTAAGGTCCAGAAATATCGGCTGGACGAAGAAGGCATCATCCAGGTCAATCCAAATGTAAGCCTTGTTATAATGATGCAGTGTAAAAATAGAACCCAATTGCAGAATATTAAATTGGAGTTTGCACCTGTAGCCTGAAATTTCATCAGAGAAGATTCATTTGAAAAAGTGGGGCGCTGCGCTAGGGGACCATCCTCCGGAAAGTGTGACGCTCAAGAATTTTCTTCAAAGACGATGTTCGTAAAACATAGCTTTTGCAGGTTATGCTGGTATTTATTTATTTTCCAACTGACTTAAGCGAGATGTCCAACGAATGACCACGATCCAAATATTCGTATAAACTAATTTGCTTTTCAGTCCCATTAAATTAAGCTTTTAAAATGTGAATTTAATGAATTTTAAACCGTGGCGCCATCCTGTGACTATGAATAGTAACACAACTAGGAACGTTATGGAATCTTTACAATAATGCATATGTAAAGCAATATGTTATGAATAGTAAAGAATGTTTCTCAGTGTTCCTTCCCATGTGCTGTTAGTCATTTTTGTGCAATTAAGGGTAATACACCTTTCAATTGCAAAAGTTGAGATAGTCATCAAATGCTTTGCTTAGTTTGGTGACCATGTCATAAAAATGTAGTGTACCATCCTGAACTTCTACATTAAGTCTAGCAATTTGCTAGCACTACCCTTTGTCCAAATAGGACTAAGCTTGGCCTAGTAAGTCTCAATTTGATGCCTAACAAATACCCAAATTGGGAAACAGGATATTGGATTGCACCAAATCCTCATGACTAATACCCAGACAATAGGGATTTGGCTTAAAAATCCCAAGTGACCTCTCATACATAATTAGCATAAGGCTAATTAGGACGACGAACCTATTAAGGGACACCTCCAAAACTCATAAATTCCACCACTAAATTCTAGTGGTCAGTTTCTGTCAAATGGGACCACACTAAATAGTATTTAAAGGGCTCTTATTTCCTAGTTAAGACAGAGAGAGGAAAAGGCAGAATACTTGGATTGTCTTGGAAAAATTCTCTTCTCTCATTTTTCATGGACATTTTTCACTCTCCGAGGCCTACTTCCCTCGTGCTATCTCCGATTTGCATTATCAAAGCGTTTCAACCTTAAGAAAGCCAAACACCAATAACTTCAGCCTTAATTGACTAACGGTTAACTTCGGCCTTCCCTTACGCTTCTCAAGCTAAGGTGAGTAAAGCCTCGGACTCACTAAAAGTAGTCACCAGACCATTTGTTCATATTTTTAATACGAAAATATGAAAGCAATTTAAAACGTTTGTAGACTTAACATTCTATTATTAACTAATAATTTCTACTATAAAAGGTGTGCTTACATTTGAAGGAATTTTCCTCATATGGACATTTATACCAAGTACATTGTTAATTAATACACTCAGAGTTTGCCATATGACAAGTATAAATTGTGTAAAAAAATATTGTAAATATTAAGAGATGGTGGTCCAAAATAATATTCATTAATGTGGATCTATAACAAGTGTTCATAGTATTTCGGACAGTCTATCCACGGTTTGCTCTTTTAAGGGCGATTTGCACATGCTGCCTGCACGTGCAGCATGAGAATTCAAATTATTGGACATTTTTCAAACTTGTGTATTAATTTTTAAAAAATCTACCAATTCAAAGTGAAAAACAACAATATGATGCACTTGCTGATCCATCAAGCTATTTTTACCAATTTTTATTTTTATTTAATCTCTTTTTATTTGGCTGTGAGTGTCGTTGCAAATTTACCCATTGAAAGGGATAAGGTTGTAATCCCCCTTAATCAGCTTGTGATGAGGATGCAACACAAATAGAACGCGTGATCGAATACATAGAACACGAGCACGAGGCGAAAAGTTCTAAAATTCAAAAACAACAAAATGACGACCATTTTTTCGAGCTAAAATTTAGTCTTTTATTACTCCATTATGTCGCCACCTTTTGTTAATAACGATGCATTCACGAACATGTCATCCAAAATGTACAAAAAACTAGGGACATGCCATCATTTCATGACCGTTTGGAGTGCGCTGAAATGGGAGGTTTTTCCAAAAATCTTGGGCCAAAACCTTTTCTGCGTTCCGACTCTCACTGAATCAGGATGTTTCGAGATGTTCAGCGTCTTTGTTAAAGAGAAAAAGGTGCGTACGTACAGGTGTGAAAATGTTTTCTCCATCAGGTTTTAAGGCAATTTTTTAAAATTCTTTTGAAACTCAAACAGACGTGCAAACAGATGTGTTGTGGTTGTTGTCGTAAAAAGCGTCCTCAAGCAATGCGGTATGTGGGCACCTTAAGGGATATGATCGAAACCGATCGTGGTTCAAGTCAACTACATGCAAGGGCCCTGAACGTCGAAGAAGTCAATATAAACATAGTAAGTAACTTGAAATTAATATAAACGCTAAAATGTAAAGCACATTTGGAACTTGTAATATTTCTCAACTTTGGTAAGTTGGCCCTGTGGTTTTTCCCCTACAACTTTTGCTGTTAAAACAGGTCCATATATTGAATCTTACATACTTTGACCATTATACTTATTATTTATACAAGTGGGGTAACTTTGGACCTTCCCTAAACTTAATTTTAACCATTTGTCTTCTGTATTTTCTTATTATCATCTAACTTGCAAAGTAGATACCTAATGCTTTTTCTATGTTGTCATTGTACTATATATAGCATGCTGTATATGACCATATAGAGACGAACCTGCTTAATTGTTCAGACCGGATAATTGCACATACATATTCATGGACCGTATTTGGCTAACACATCTATGTAATGTGACAATAAATGTTTCTTATAGCTAATGTAGCCATTTGAAGGATTTTAGCACAAAAAAATGAGCCAGGATTTCTGTATTTAAGCAAAACCCGGATAATTACACATTTTCGGCTTGCTGGGTTGCTGTGCAATTGAGCAGGTTCGACTGTATATTATTTTTCAACCTGATAATGGATGAAACTTTGAAGTGCTTAATAACATTTTTGTTGTATTATGCCATCTTGCCTTTTTGGGGTAAGACCAGGTCACTATTTGACTTTCTATTTGACTTTCACAATTGTGTGCTCTTATATGGAAATGTGGTTATATGGTATGGAAAGGGTAAGCTACCAATGATGCTTGGATGTATTGCCTGTTTGCCGCATTTCAATATATCTCGGGGTTTGCTCTAATCAGTTTTGTGGTGAAGTTTTATAGTCATGTTGCAGTTACAAAACACCCCCTTCTGACAATTTTATTTATTTATGTATATTTATTTAAATTTCAGCCCGTAGTATGTTTGCCTACTCTAAAGTACCACTACATTGGATGCACTGGGGATACTAGGAAGGAGGTACACTTGGAAATTGGAGGATTGAGACGTATACAATCTTGGCTTCCGATAGTAAGAAAAGATGATATCTTCCTCAAATCCAAGATAACACGTAGGAATTGTCCATTAGTTTATTCGTTATCAAATGCTCATTTTAATGCTTATATCGAGGAAAAGTTATAAAAGAGGATTTAGAGAAAAAAAAAAGAGAAAGTTATGTTGTGGGTAGTCTGCTGGCATATGGACAACATGTGGACGGGATTAGGAGGAAGGGGGGGGAGGGGGATGATTATGGACATCTGCTAATGATGGTATTTGTCAGTTTTTGGATTTTCCTTTTAATTGAATTTTAAGACTCAGTGAAAGGGGAAATGGACACTAGGAGAAATGTTACCCAGTCCAAAATAAACTTGAATTTTTAAAAACTCGGGAAAGTAACAAATTATTAAGGAATTTCGGAGACGTCGTTTTTGAATGGCCCGTAAGATAAATAAGTGTTTATGTATGGAAATTGTAAATTATAGAATATTTGGAAAACTAAAATAGTGCTTCTTTTATTGACAAAACTAAAAAACGTGCTGTATATTTACCTGATACCATGACTGTGATGATGGGTAATAATCATACTTAAGAAACTTATCATAATTCGAGCGTATACTTTATTTTGTCATTCTAAATATTTGTATTGTTTTTTTTTGTAGATGGTAAAAACGTGTACGTGGTTAATGTAACTTATGTCGCCAGCTATCTTAAGATCCAAACTTACGGTGGATTTCCCAACAACGAACCTTGTAATCAAGACGGTTCTCGATGGGAATTCAATAATAACATCACTATCGCCTTTCAATTCATAAAGTTCAAATGTAACGGCAAAGGGAACTTGGAACCGTTTCCTGTGAGTCTTTAATTGATTAATTTATTGGTAAAACTCAACTTGGATCGTGTAAACTACATGTGGTAGACTATTTGTTGTTCCTGTTCAAATAGCTTTAGAATTTTAATCAACTTTAATTTAACACAATCATATATCAAAAATCTCTACCATGTTATTAATTAAATAATGTAGACAATTTTGTTTAAAAGAATGAAATATATATATGCAATTACAGTATATTTTCGTTAGTTTAAAGAAGGATATGTTTCAAATTTAATTCCATTATGACCATTTTTTATTTCTATTTTATTTTTGATTTATTTATTATTACTTTTTCTTAGAAAAAGAAGAAAAAGAAGAAAAAAAAGAAGCCGCCGAAAGCAAAAAATTATACTTGGATTCTTCCATCAGGGACTCACACTGCAGATTATACTGATGATGATGACAAAAAAATCAAGTAGTTTCGCCGCTGCTTTTTTCACATCCTTCGTTATGTCATGCGTTCCGATGTTTTACAGTGTTTTAAAATACAAGTTTAGTTGATAAATGCATTTGGACATCCTTCTTCCAAAAGTGAACTTCAGAATCTGAAACAGTATTTTTTTATTGCTTTAATTGTTATTTGAAGTACACAAGTGGTTTCTGAAGAAAACGTTTCATCTGAAAAAGGGTGCAGAGGGCCAATTTTAATTTCAAGTTAGTTTGAACATTTTTCAAGATAGTTTGAACATTTTTCAAGATAGTTTAAACATTTTTCAAGATAGTTTAAACATTTTTCAAGATAGTTTGAACATTTTTCAAGATAGTTTAAACATTTTTCAAGATAGTTTGAACATTTTTCAAGATAGTTTGAACATTTTTCAAGATAGTTTGAACATAATTTTGTTTATGTTTTTACTACAGATTTCTCTGATTAACGGTAATTTCCAGACGCGGAAAGGAAATTCCAGCATAAAGTTGTGTTTACACGAATTTGAATCATAATTCCCTACTTTTTCGATGTGATACAAATTCAAGTATATTTCCCGATTTTCAATACAACTGGACACCCTGCTTAGGCCTGCTACCCGTATTATGACAGTGGGTTATTTTAATATGAGATTTTATTGTGGTCATCATCTAAAAACAAGTAGAGCATGGACACTCTGTATATAAAATCGAGTATCTTTACGGGCGACCCTCGCCGTAGTAGCGGCGTGGTTGCAGTCCGTGGTATGAAGCGCCTTAGCTTGGTGTGTTGTTTTCAAGCTGCTATTCGCACGTTGCTAGACCGTCCGTCGTGTAGCGTCACTCGGCGGCCGCTCTGGCTCGAACGGCGGCCGTCGCTCCGCCTTGTGCTTCATTAGCGTTGTACGAGAGAGCAGCTCGCCATCGGTTCTGCTTTCGTCTCTAGTTTCCAACATGGCGACCGATAGTTTCAGCGTCGGGGATTTAGTTTGGTAAGAAAACGGCCCACGTTCGGCTTCAGAACGCTATTTTTTCTCGTTTTCCACTTGTATTAATGCCACTGTTCAATCTGTTTTCCGTGTGTTTGCAGGGCTAAAATGAAGGGATTTTCTCCGTGGCCGGCCAAGGTTAGTGCAACGGCTTTGTTTCATTTCCCTCCTTGCTTCGCATGCTCCTCCCTCAAACCCCGGTTAAGCCTATTTGGCCACTGCCACAGAAACGCCAAATTCAAACGTAGGGTTTGATAAGAATGAACCAAAACCGTGTCTCCGAGCTCCAGGCCACGTTTTGCAACCGTCAGATTCGTCCCTAAATTCGAAAACCGGACGGAAAACGCCGTTTTTCCGTGGCTTTCAGAGCGCCAAAATGTTGGCGGTAAAATCGAACGTAAGCAGGAAATGTGTGGACGTCAACCTCACAGGTTTTAAAGTGGATGGCGCCATTGCTTTACGGATAACGTGTTCTGTCCAAATTTTGTGTTAAAAACTACCATGTGGCATGCTGGAAATTGACAGTTGCATATCTGTTTAGGAATTCAAATTCGTGTTTCAACGGCGGTTGAAAAATTTCTAGCTAAATGGGCTTTCTGTGGGATGCCTTCCTGGTGAAATAGGGTGATTTTCCCACAAAGACGATTGTTTACACTATCAAGTACCCCATCCTTTTTTTGTGGAAATTTTCCCAATAATAATGTCTGACTTGTTCACTATTTCGTGACCTGTTGAGCTAAACCTGTGTTTTTCAACCTTTGTCGACTCATTGCACATTGAACAAGAATTGTCATGGTACACAACACAGTTTTGTAAAAAGAGATGTTATCTCTTAAGATTTTTTGTTTATTTGCTCGAATGTGCCAGTAAATCTTCTCAGTAAAGAATCATTATAATACTATGCTAATGCTTTCTGAATACAACTAGTATAAAGTGCATGGGTTTCATAAGTATTTTTGAAATTATCACTTATTTGACCATCTCCAAAAAAGCTACCTAATGGTTGAAAAACACATGAGTTTGAGTTGTGCCAAGTTTTAACCTCATGGCAGCTTGTCTACACGTGTCCGCTGTGGGGCAGTTGACTGAATAAAAATGCCTATTCCCTGCATTGAGGCTAGAAAGTAGCTTGGGCAAGCTAGGGTGTAGTTAACCTCCAAGCGTTACTCATTTGGCGCCAAATTTGAATTCGAAATTAATATATTCAAACCCTGATGATTCCCATTAAAAATTAGCCATGATTGTCAAAATTAATTACACAAATGAGGTAAACTTGCAGTTTTAATTATATCCAGTTTCTATCATGGAACCACTATTAAAATTACAACTGTGTTGCAGCACAAGTAGATAACTGTGGTCTAACTGACCAGTTACAGTACATGTGATGCTTGTTTGTATTAGTTATAAAAATAACCCATTATTTGGAGTGGATTGTGGAACATTCTTTAATGACTTAAGTTGGACTATTTCCATATTATACTGAATCTCTAAATAAGCTCTGATACATAACTGAGGAGCAAAATGAGCTCGTTATCCTGATTTTGGTTTTTGTAGTTTTCCACAGTTGCTAACAGTCAAGTGTCGAGTTACTTCCTCTGGAAATTTTCAATGGATGTACAGTTTCTTCTAAACACTCCTCATTTCCTTCTTGTTTGCACTGACCAATGCATTGTCATTAGATGTTGAATGTCATACAAATAAACAACACATTTAATGAGACCTTTAAAAATTGCACCTTGTCTACAGTTAAAAAACTTGACTCGTTTATGAAAGTCAAATTTGGAAAAATTGACCAATTTTAGCCTTCCATTTCTAACCGTCTTTGTGCATAGTCAAAAATGTCTTTAAAAATACTTTCTTAACCAGTGTAGAATTGTAGATGAGCCTTGCTTGCTTGGCGCCATTTTTTGAATTTGAAAGTTATCTCAAATAGTCTCGAGTAACCTGCAGTGATAAAAATATAGAAGTTCCTGATATAAAAAAATACAAGTGTGTAATTCCCACCAGATTTATAAATATCACATTAACGCTTATTTATTTGGAGGTTTACAAATAAATATTGCTATCCACAATATTGGGAGATCAGAGTTTGACTCAAGATTTGGTTAGCTATCCTGACTGGTTTTCAGCAAGGGCTTTTAGTCAAATCTAGGGATAGTTCCTCTAAAAATCGGCCACGACTTTTCTCCACCTTCATTCAATTCTTCCTGTTTCCTCGTCTTTTTTCCCTGACCTGCATTTTGTTGCTGCTGTGGGTGTCATTAAGTAATTTCAAAAAAGCAGCCAAACAAACAGCAGATTCAACATTTCCAGTTTGTTAAAAAACATATAATCATATTCACATTCATAATGGGGAAACTGATATATAATGCACTCGTTGTGACCCAATTGTATTCAAGAAAAGATGACATTTCTGAATGTAGAAAACGAATTGAAATTCCTAAATGTGATTGTTTTATGTAAAATTCTTAAGCAATTCTGAACACATTTGTTTGTTGTTTGTCGTGTGTGTCTGTATGTAAAATAGAATTTAAACGAAATTGAAAGTTTTTGATATACCGTTAAAGAGTTGCTTGAATATGATAATAGTTTTTCAATGCCATATGATGTTTTTATGCTGACATTTGAGATCTGAGTCAATATTTGTAATTGAATTTGAATACCAAGGGCCAGTATTGAAGAAAAAAAATCGCATCAACTGTTGTTTATTAGGGAAATTGAATAATATTTAACTAAAAAGACTGTTTGTGTTACTTCTGCTACAGTTCCGCATAAAAGACAAAAACATAACTGTGTGCAAAGATCACTAAAGCCGGCTCTCCACCAAGACGTGCATTTACATATATTTACAAAATGGCGGCTGAAACAAACCCGGAGGGCAACTTTTTTGCATATGTGTGTAAATACTTGTATATACGTTCATGTACGTCTTGGTGGAGAGCCGGCTTAAGAAAGTTTTGGGAACAAAAAAAAGCATGGCTCACTTTTTCCTAGCCTTTTACTTCCTGGTTTGCACCAGGATGTCTGTACATCCACATTTTGTATCTTGTGCTTGAGCATAGTTCCTTGTTAATACTTGTTTTAACAAATAAATTTCTGATATGGTAATATTGCTAAAAACCCACATACACATCACTTCTTGGTTTTCATCAGTACATTTTTTGAGGGATGTGAAAGCAGGAGGGTCCGGAGTCCAAACAAGTTCGAGAACGTCTGATCTGCAATATCAGGCTTTTAGTGTTTTAGGCTTGCAATCTGGCCGTATAATTCCAAACTGCTTTTTTACAATTGGCCAATTAAACTGTCCTAATTTATGCTGGATGCTCTGGGTTTACAACATCTTGATTTTTATAGCTTGAGGTGATTGTAACTGTTCAACAAATAGTTTTTTGACCGCCAAGTACCATTATCAATTGCACCATAATATTGTGCCCTTAGTTAAAATAAAAACTTGGTCTCGGTTGTTTTAAACATTGGATTTGGGATATATATTGTAGCATAAGTCGTTTGTGTGTATTCAAATTCTAATAACTTATCTTTCCATCTGCAGATTGTGAATCCCACCAAAGACGTGAAACGGCCCAACTACAAAAAGCCTATGCAGTGCGTATTCTTCTTCGGGACAGATAATTAGTAAGTAACCCGTTTTCTAGTTAGTTTCCATGTATTTTGTGTGCCAGAGTCTGTGTGAAACGCATTTAAAGCTGCCTCGTATGTACGACCAGAGCAATTTGAATGAAACTAAGAAACAACTGTTGTCAACATGCTCACTTGTTGCTAAAGCTGCTAGAAATGTTCGAACACTGCCTTCAAAGTGATAAAATGGCATTTTGAAATCTAGAAAGTTGCTTCTATCTGTTCATCGAAGTTTAATTGAATGGCCCGTGACTAAAAGTGTTATCAGAAGACTTACTTATTGGACAGAATGTAAGAGTTCAGTAGCTAGGTGGATAGTTTTTTATGAATAACATTCAAAAAGAAAGATCTAGTCAAAAGATTAATTAGCTGGATTGGCAGAAAAACTAGTCCAGCTACGCTCATTTTCAAATGCATCTGGAAAAAGACAGATTTATAGTTTAAACTAAAAATGTTGTATTCAAATGCCGACGTTTTGTTTTTGTGTAGAAATCTACGTAGAATTTACTTTAAGAACTATCCTCATCGAGCTCGTGATGCATCATAAAGCGCCCCATGTCTTGCATAAGAGTTGGTTAAAGTTGGCGGGAAAAAATAAATTCTTTTAAATTTAGTAGTGTCTGCATTAAACTCTTGGATCGTGTTATCGGGTGTGGAATTCTAGGAATATCATTAGTCAATCTGACTAATTAATCTAATCCAGTGGCGTAACTATCATGTAGCAAAAGCAAGCAATGATTACTGGCCTCAAGCTTTAGGGGGCTTCCCTGAGGGCCCATTGGCCCAGATTCATGTTTCAGGACCCAAAACGCATTTCGCTTCTGGACACAAACATTGTTATGTAGTTATGCCACTAATCTAATCACTAATAGAATCTTGGTCGCATGAAGGTGTTGTTTTACATATGGATGCCACCAGATTAGGCCACAAGCTCGATGAGGATCTTTCATAATGTAAATTTTTCTTAAAACTTAAATTAAAAATTAGGCACTTAAACGCGGCGTTAAACATAGACTTCATTGTTATACTGTCCACACAACTTTCAAGAGTTCTTTTCATATTGTGCGAGATCCACAATTTTGATGAAAAATATTTTTCATGATATTTATCAGTTTATGTAGACATGTAAAAGTTTATTTTAATTTTTAATATTGTGAATTGTAATGACCATAACACAGACTCAAAAAACTTAAGTTTACTTTTAATAAGTAAAGACTTCTGCAAGAGTTTTCCGTGGTGTGATTAGTTTGCCAGATTGAGAACTTTTTAAATATGGTTAGAATATTCTCCCAATATTAGACTGTGTTTAAAAAAAAAAATTCATGGGATATATCTGAAAGTTTTTTTTTAGTTTTTTTATCACTCGATTCGTCCAAAATGAACATGCGTGGTGTGATTTTTTTGGTAGACCAATCAAAATCGAAAGCGCATCATAATATCTGTAATTTGCTTTATATCAAATATGCAGGAAATATGGATGTCGTGCAAGAGTCGTTAGTAAATATCCATTTTTCTGTGAAAATAAAAATTTGATCAAGTTATTCATATAATGTGGCAAGAATTTGAGAAAATAATATGATCGTATAATGAAATCTCCATAACAATAAGAAATTGCCTAGGGAAAAAAGTAACCCTCCTTACCACAGTTACTCAAATTGCATGAGCTTGGGACCAAGCTGCGTCTTAAGTCCCAGATGCATACCAGAGCTGCCTAGAAAAATTGCCAAGACTAGCTCAAGACAGCCAAATGTAAGACCGAGCTCAAGGTTGGTCAGGAGGTACCTTGAGACAAACTAACCCCCATACCACAGGTACTCAAATCCCATGAGCTTGAGACCGAGCTGTATCTTAAGTCCCAGATGCATACCATAGCTTTACAGAAAAATTGCCAAGTCGAACTCAAGACAGCCAAATATTTGTCAGCTCAAGCTTTGTCTCGTCTAAGCTGCATCTCAAGTTTAAGCCAAAACTTGAGATGACGCACATTTGACTGACTTGGAAATTTTCTGTGCAGCTATGGTTGGTATGCATCTGGGACTTGAGATGCAGCCTAGTCTCAAGCTCATGCGGTTTAAGCAACTGTGCTACGGGGGTAAGAGTAAATAAACTGCCTGTGGTTAACTCATGGTACACCCAACAGTACCATGGGTATGTAATGCAGCGAAAGTTAAATTTTCTAAATTAACTCAAATAATGGTATACTTTTCTGAAATGTGATTTTTACGCTGCCGTTTTTTTGGTTAGTTTAGACACACTTTTTCGGTTTATTATTGAATTTTTAAACCAGGAACCTTGTATACGTTTTAACTGCATTGCTAAATGGTTATATCGAGAAACGTAAACAAAGTTTTCACATGGATGGTATATTTCAAATTCAGTTACAGAATGTAAACAAGCGCTGTAACATAATTATAATGTCACAATTTAATATAATGCAATCTCCATCTTTAATAATAATAATATTGAGACTGTTACTCCATCACGTTTAAAAGAGTTTGACATAGAGTGGACTCTTGTGTGATGGGATCATGTCTGTACCATGCTTTTGAGATTCTAAAACGACTGTTCTTTAATTTAAATTGTAAATTTATTGTCATTCAATACATGAATGTATAGTATTGTACCTATTTACAGTTAAAAAAACCCACTATTTTTCAGAATTGTCATTAATGAAATTGTCATATTCAAACTGTGTATTTGTAATTCTATGTTGTACACCATGTGATCCATACTTAGTGCTTCTCTCACTCAGCTCTAAACCTAAACCTGATAAAATATCGGTTTCAGTAGTGGGGATGCTACCTGAATATTCTGGTCAAATGTAATTTAATTTTTTGAAAATTACTATGTTTAAAAGTCAGATTGGGCATCAATTTCGATATGGTATTTTCAAAAACCACTACTTCCTCTATTACGAATCATTCGTGAGCAAAAGTTTCAAATTTTAACTGAAAACACTGGATCAGCACTTAAAGAGGGGATCAAAGTGATAACAAAGCGGTTGTTTTAAACAATTCGTAACGAATTCCTACATGTTCACATATTCATCTATTCCAAGTATTTGCCTCATATTTACCAAAGACGATAATTCACATTCTTCTGTAGTCTTACGTAACTCTCACATGACCTTAAAAGGTCCGTGATGTTGCCAATTCAATCATTCCTACTTTTAACTTTTCCCAGCATAACAAACGGGAAGAGAAATTGGTCACGTGGTGAGATACCCTTGATACATTTGTACATTTGGAAAAGTTAATGACGCTGTTTAGGACGATTAATTTATTGATTTATTCGAGATCCGGAATTAATTATTAGCACATTGTCATAATAGGATAAGTTAATCTAAAATTTACAGTTTGGAATTCGCATTAGAGAAAGCTATCATTATCATAGACAGGTATTGTGCAAATGGAAAATGATCCTCCACGACTTTTGTAACTGTTAAAATTGTTAAATAATTGCCGTTTAAATGGCCATTAAATTTATTATGCGTGTCCATGAGTGGCATGCCGATGAATGGTCGTAATTCAAATTAACTTTAAAGCAGATTGGTAAATCGATCAATTATTTTAATGTGTATTTTAACATTCTTCAGAAGAAAATTACTGGAGTTAAAATAAACTCCAGTAATTTTCTCCTGAAGAATGTTTTTAGTCTAAATTTCTCTGGTTGTTTGCCAAAAAGTGTAAGCGTTCTCACAAGTACTTAGAATTGATTCACTTGCTTTAAATCTATACCTTGTTATGTTTACTGTTAAGCACTTAAAACTTCAAATAGTGGTTAAAGTATATTAAAATTAAGCACACTATTATTTTACTAATGAGTGGTAAACTGACCATAATACCTCACAACAACCTCAGTTTAAACAATTATTTTCTTTTGTCCAGGCCTTTGTTCACATTCCATTCTAGCTTCACTGACATTTTACATCAAGCAAATACTTAAGGAAATAAAACATATTGGATGAATTTTTTAATGAACCTAAAATATTTATAAAGGGAATTTCGTATTTTTTCGAAACAATAACTCATTTAAGCAGTAGCATTTTTTTCAAGATTTAAATTTGCAGATATTTACTGTTTGACAATCTCAACATATCACTTGTAAGTGAAAAACACTTTGTGCCAAACTTGCTTGCTGGTGCCACATGCCCACTGTCTCTTGGAATGTTGACCCTCATTGACCCTTCCTAGTGGCACGTGTTTGCTTAGAATTATTAATGATCGGAAGGTGTAAAAAGTCGATTCAGCTCAATGCAGATTGGTTGTCGTTTTGATTTTTGTGTGCTATTAAAGATGATGGGTGTTGGTTGAAGATGACGTTGTTTTGGTTGAAATCGTGCAATTTTTTTTATTCTCCGCCATTAATTTTCATCTTGCTTTTCGTTTATCAGTGCTTGGATTCTCGAGGATTACATAAAACCGTACGAGAGTCACAAAGATCAATTTATGAAGCAAGGCAAATCTGTGATGTTCAAGGAAGCACTGGAGGCCATCGAGGACTACATCAGCAACAAGCCAGAGGTTAGTCAGAATGTTTATCAAAGTTTATCAAAGCTTTGCAGGTTCATTGGGCTGGTTCCAGTGGAATGCTTAGCTCAGTTTTTTTTAATTTATCATAATTAAATACATACCGTCAAACGGTCACGTATTTCTACAGCAAACTCGTTAGCTTTTGAAAGGCAAACCAACTCAGAAAATTCTCAATGTTGTCCTGTGGCAAAAATCCAAAAATTAATTTTTCTTGGTACATTTTTCACGAAATCCTGTAACTGCAAGATGCAATTTAAAAATGAAAAATTAATATTAAACAATTATAACTTCCTTGTTTACCATTTTAATCTCTTAAATTTACTGAGAACTCCTAGAAACTTTAGTTTTTGTACTTTTCATATATCAGTAGTTCCCAAATTGGAAATTAAAGCAACTTTTTTAATATTTGTTCATTTGGGTATAAAGGTAGTTTGGCAAGTTGGTTTATAAGAAAAAATTTTCGTTTTTCTAACTCTTGTTTGGGTGCATCAAATGTTGCTTTCCATACTAACGTGTAATCCCTAACTTTGTTAAAATGTATGATGCATTCTCTATACATTTCTCTGAAAAAATGTCTGGGATTTAAAAAAAAATGTATTAAAAACAAGTTGTAGTGAAAAGTTTTAGAAATGCAAACAAATTTTTGGTTAGAATTTGTTGTCGCAATTCATGCATGTTAGGTTAGGAATTTGATTGGAATTCTGTTAATTGTGGACGCTTGTTATAGTCACCAAGTTCTGCAATTCATTGCGTAATCAACACATCAGTATGACTATCCTTAAAGTGTTTGATAAGTTTCATTGTGTGTTGAATAAGGCTGTTATATAAACGCATCCCATTAACCCTTAGTTTTTAATGACATTTTACACCACAAGTGTTTATTTAAATATTCGCATTGTTGGTATTCAAAAAACAACAACTAGCGTTTGCCTCTATTACGTGAGAATTCGCCTATCATGGCTGTTAGTATAACGAGTTTGTGGAAAACATTAACGCATAACGGAAGCAAACTACACATTCCATCAATTTTACAAAAGCCACAGGAATGAGTAGTGAAAGTTTTGGTTAATTACACTTTAACCCAAGACAATGTAAGGTTTTCGTAGATTGCTCATGTTGGAAATACTTTTAGATGTTGAGGTACAGCAAAGTGATTTATTGAAATTGTTATGCCAACATTTTAAATTTAGGGCTACTGTAATATATTAACAGTTTACTGATAGGCGTGTGTGTATATACGCCTTTGACGACGGAAGTAAAATGACAAAACAACAATTATTTAAGTACCAATTATTTGATTACCAGTGTTAAACAACTTCAGTTGCAGATACTTTTAAATGATGTTGCCAACGTGAAATCTTCCAGTGAAAGTGCCTTCATTGAGTATTCACTAAGCTCTTCCTAAGAAACAAATGTGGAAATGTATAATTCTGGTGAATTAATTCAATATTTAAAGTTTAATTAAAGTTTTAATCAGTATAGTGAATGACGGTAAAATAACAAAATTACAGTTTAATTAAATATTTATTCTGAAATCTGTATGCATCGTACCTGTTCACATACAGAAATTTCAAGTTTTCACTCTAAAAATTTAAGATTTCATTTCGTGTCTTTTATTCTTTGAAAGATAGCGGGGGTGTTTGAAATTGTATTTTGAAAAGCAAATGTG
Organism: Julus scandinavius; assembly: GCA_034696685.1. NCBI lineage: Eukaryota > Metazoa > Arthropoda > Diplopoda > Julida > Julidae > Julus > Julus scandinavius. Next base: position 22,711 of record JAQGAE010000246.1, on the reverse strand, counting down.
AAAATCCAGTGGTTTACTCTAATACAGCTGCATATAGTTTGCATTTTTTTTTTCGCATTACTTTTTTAAATTTCTTTTTTATGCATGTGAAATCTTAAAGTAGAAAATAACACTGTTTTTCAATCAAAATTCATGCGTTTATGAGTCCATTCCAAGAAAAAACGTGGTTGTATTGAAGTTTAAAGGTGTGGTCCAAAGCCAAATTAATACAAATGTGCTGCTATACAAACTGCTTCCGTTGTGTGTACTTTGGTACTGTTGCAGGTCTGCCCCATGTCTGAAAAATGCTTTAATCTTTGTGATGCCTAGTTAGTCGCATAAATAGTTTGCGAGTGTCTGGTGTTTTTGGGAATCCCAAAAAACTGTTTTTGTCCACTCAGATTAGCAAGAATCAGTAGATGAGGCAAATCTCCTTCTTTAAATATTTTGACATAAAACTGAAATGGTTTGTGGAGTGCATCCACTCGCTTTTTTCCTTGAATTTTTTCTGGTTGTCCAGATTGACCACAAATATGATTACCGGGTTTGAATGCAGAATTCCCCCCTACACGTTTTTTGAGCGCAAGGCCAAAACCCTCTCGAATATTAAGGACCTTTGGGATGAAATGTAGCACTTGCCACAATGTTTGCTGCTCGCAATACGGCGGGGAACTGACAATGTGCCTAAACCCATTGTAGGTGCCTATCAAGACGTCCGACCTGCCGAGCATCGGTGAGGAAATCGCCACCATATTTCCCAATGGGTCCAGTAGCCGTAGCGTGCCCCACAAAGATTACTCTCGTCAGCCATTCCTACCGAAGTCGCAAGTATGTTTTACGAGTTTTGCAAAAAGGGGCGGTCAACTAGTCAACTGGCAAGTCTGCTGACAGTTATCTTTTCGTTTTGGCAAGATGTTCTAATAGTTTACCCTGATCCTTAACAAAACCAGACGTTTCTGTCCCTGAAAACTTCATTTGAAGTTTAGCCTTAATCCTTAATGCCTCGACCCTGCAAGTTACTCGCAGCAGCTATCTGTGGCATACATTACACTCTTTAACTGTACAGCTAGTTTTAAACGACGAAAGGTAGAAGACTAAACTACTTTAGAATCTAGTTCTTAAGTTGGTCCTAAGAAGACTGCATTAACTATAAAAAGTTGACCGTGTCCCTTTAATCTTAGAACAAGCAAAATGCCGATAAAACCTTGCCGGAGCTTTATAAAGTTACAGTCGTGAGGGCGGCATATTAAATTTCAAGATGGCGGTCAGTGCGATTCATTGGCCCTTCCAGTGCACTTTAACTGGCTGTCTTATTCGAAATCTTGTACCAATTCTCGATGAAGAAATTTAAATCATTTTCACCATCTTCTGGAACCAGTTACGTTACGTTACCCATGCTAGTTCTTGGTAATTCGACTGTGATACGACTGAAATGTGCAGTTCAACTTTGTGATATATATTTGTGATCAAATCTGAGTGTTTTGTGTGCCACTTGTCGTTGTTGTAGGCCTACGTACGTAGTTCTATGGTAGACTGGACGTTTGTTTACTTGATGCAGATCTTGCCATTTGACTAGAAAATAAGATTTTGTGTCAAACCAACCTGTGCTGTTTCTTCCTTCCTTTGCTTTTAGAATGTTCTACGGTAACTTTCAAGTTTTGCGATTTACGAGAATATCTTGAAAAGCTTTTGTCGTTTTCTCTTTTTTTCAGCAAATGTTGAGCCCGCCTAGTGCAGAAATGAATTCTGTGCCTGGAAAGCCCAAAGAGAAGGAGCAAAACGAGACCATCAAGAAGGAAAAAGTAAAAAAGGTAATAAATGTAAAATTCACTACAAGTTAAATTCTCGCTGTACCATCATCTGTATAAAATGTTCAATGTGAGCAAAGTCCAAAACATTCTATACATCTCTGGACAATACTAGAATGAAAAAGGTTTCTGTTGAGCTGTCAGATTGAAGATGGCGGACAAGCAGACGACCATATCAGTATTGAAGGCAACCAGTCATGATCCTAGCTAGAAAATTCAAATTTACTGCAACTCTGGCTGGTTTTTTTTCTTCTGGTTTTGAAGCTTAGATGTATGCAATGGAGGTCCAGATGCCATTGCTAGCATGTAATCTATGGTCACCATATTGACCCTTGAAAAACTGGACAAGCACCTCTTTATCAAGGTGGAATTCAACTGATTTTTATGATAACTTTTTGGCGATTTTCAAGATGCAATGACATCTTCTCATCCTCCAATTATGATAATGTCCTCAGCCATTCATTCTGCAAGATTCTTTTTTTAGTAAATACATTGCAAATCTTAGTTGCCAATGAATACTAATTGCGGTGAATTTGCTTACCCTTAGGATGTATCCTCTAGGCCTGCTGCCGTTAAGCGAACCTCTTCAGAGAGCAGCACCACCAGCTCTGTGAGCAACAAGCGGCTGAAGGCGGCAGAAAAAGAGAGCAGCGGCACAAGTAGTCACAATGACAAAGGTTCGACAACAACCAAAAAGGGCTCGTCCACAAACTCTGCTCCCACTGTCACCACCGCCTCCCCCGCATTCACCTCGACGGGATCCGCTTCACCCTCCAGCTCGTCGACTCCAACAACCAACCACAACACACCCAGGAAAGCCACCGAGAACATCATCATGAGATCTTCGTTTGTCTCACGACCTGTAAGTATACGAGAAAGATCATGGTATTGCTAATTGCAGGGAAAGGTCCATATCAAAATTCCAGGCTTGCCCCAGTAGCATTATTACTAGCTTGACTGTCTTGCTTTTCTCCAAAGTTTGGACTAAGCCTGTTCTCATCCACCCTTTTTCTGTCCTCACTGCCTTTTTTGTTTTCCTTCCTACAATGTTCTGCTGCCCAAAATCACCTACCTTTACGTACTTAACATTATAACTTGCCTCGATACTCCAGGAATAAAATCAAGATTAGCATATCATTAGCCATAGGCAATATGCAAAGCAATTTAAACAGAAGTTAATTTGAATTTGACCGAAGATGCTTCTTGATAGCTTCTTGAAGTGCAACAAGGTTAATTTTTCATAATGAAGTAAATTACATTAATGCACACAATGACAGATACTAAATGCAATTAAAAAAGAAGAGTATGTGCATCAAGAAAATTACAAATTTTGCATAAAATCTATTACGTGATTTTGTCTTTGGTCCCCAATTACTCAAAGTTTAGAAATTTTGATGTTATGCCATTTGATGATTCGATTGATATTTTCGGGAGGTATGTAACTAGATTCTCACATTTCATATCTATAACTTTCACTAGGGAATTTATTTAACACCACACACAAGCTTGTAATTTGTTCCTCATCAAACTTATTATATGATGCAAGTTTTGTTATTGCTAGGTTAAACAATATTTTTCTTTAACACGACAGATCACTCCCCCACTCGACGTGGAAGAAGTGTCAGACATCCTGAAGAAGAAAAACATCAAGCCCTCGTGTCTTAAGTTTGGTTTCTTGGGCCTTGGAATAATGGGCAAGGGCATCGTCAAAAATCTTCTCAATTCTGGCCATTCTGTGACCGTTTGGAACAGAACACCATCGAAGGTAGGAAACCGATATCCGTTATCTTCTAGGTGGTCCCATACATGATCAATCACTTTGCACAACAGTTCCATGGTGCAGTAACTTCTGAAATGCATGTACCTTATGCTATACAGATGATCTCCCATTGTGCAAAGACAACTGTTGCACCTGCAATATCCGAATCATGTTGTACTTTTTCTTGATCATTTATGGGACTCTTTGTAATGTCTATTTATGTTATATAAGATGCATGGTTGCCTATTGGCACTTTAGTGGCAAAGTGTCTCATGAGTGTTGTTGCAAAGTTTAGCAATCAAGATATGATAATATTATGAGACCTGGAGCAATGTTCTGGAATAAAACCTTGTGCTAGATAAGGGCTTTTATCCAACTAGACTTCACCCGTCAGCCAAAAAAAAAAAAATCCTAGTTTTAAACTGATAATATCATAGTTGATCAGTCAACCAGTTTAGTTCCAGATTCAAAATGGTCTTTAATTAACATTCACCTCTTAAGCCAATCTGAGGCGTGCATGATTGATATTTATCTAAAAAGGGCTATTTATATTCCTGGTAAAAGCCCTAGGTCTCGTCTGTAATTAACGCTATACAGACTTACTGAAATGGAGCATGAATTTATGGTTTAAGGACCTTCGTTTTTAGAAATGTGTTTTTTAAAAAGAATGGTTATTTTAAAAACGCCTGAAGAGCTGTCGAGAATTAAAATATGGAGAAAAGGTCCTTAAAGTATTAGTAAGTTTGTTGGAGTCTATAAACCATTTCAAAATTAATCCTGACATGTCGCTTTTAAAGGCTTGGATTAAGATAAGTTGGATTGGTATCACCACACATGAACCATGACTTTAACGAGCTTGTTGGAGTCGGCCACTTGTTCCAAACTAACCTGCAGCACTTTTCTGGATGGGTTGCATTTAGGTCGTTGACCCCTCAGTGCTATGTCCATCTCTGGATGCCATGCGTGAAGGGGGTTTGTCAGCTGAAGGCAGTGAACATTCCTTCTTTATCAGTGAATGTATTTTTTGCACTAATTGCATTTGTTTAAGGCTAGAGAATCTTGACTATTTAGATATGGTTTATACTTATGGCGCTGCAGTTGTGTATTATACAGGGTGTCCTGCAGCCTTGAAATTCGGGACTTTTGCTTTAAATTTGTATTAATTTCTATTTATCAGAGAAATCTTTTGTAAAAAAAACACATTTAAAAGAAAAAATCTCTAGAAAAATGTCAGACTGTTTGGGAAACTATTGTTGTAGTTATTCGTTGGAAGGGTTCTTGAGCATGAGGAATGTGTTTTGAAAATGCTTGAATATTTTTTCCAACGTTCTACGTTAAACGCGAAATTGTTGTAGGAATTGTAGGAAAGAAGTTGTAGGAATGCAAGAATTCAAAAATTATTTCGCAGTTTACTTTAAACCTTTCCAGAAATTCGCATAAATGATTTTCACGTTCAGAGGGGAGACAAAATAATGTGAACACGTGTTTAGCTTTGGTGCTCAACTTTAGCACTTTCTGTTTCTTACATACTGTTGGCAAGAGGCTATTTGTGAGGAGGGATACTTGTGATGTTTCTTGCATAATATGGTGTTGGATCACCTTTTGACTTCAATCCATGTTTGAATGGACTCGTCGTACTGATGTTTTTTCAAATGAAATATAGCCAAGAAAAGTCGCCAGATTATTTTATCTGCACTCTGTACTATATGCATTGCATAGTATATATCATGAATCTATTTTCGAAGTGTTAACTTTGGTTTGCAGATGCCCCCAATCCCTCCCTTTATTCGTTCATCGCATTGAGGTCAGATTTAATTAGTACGATTAAAATGCTTATGGGATGGGAGTGACATACTGTATATCGCGACACCCTGTAAGTTGCCCTTTTCCATTTGTCAAGATGGGAAAATCCGAAAACTGTTCAATTGGGGCTTCTGTTGGCAGTTGTTCAAGTTTCAGCAATATTCGTTACGGGTTTTTATTATATACTTTCACTTTTACCAGACCAAAGACATCTGGAATAGATTAATGATTGACCGTAGCTTGAGGTTATAAGGAACCAGATGGCCTCATACGATTCCTATCTGACGTAGCGCCACCTATATGTCGAAGGACATCGTTCCTTTTCTAAAGAACAAGTTAATGCCCTATAACCGCAATGTTCAAGTTTAGAAAATCATTGGTGTTATCAGAAACGTTTAGCAATTAAAACTATTTCGGTTCAGCACCCTCCTGGTGACGTACGAGCAATTAGCATTGCGTTTCCAAAATAGCCACGCAAATATATTTACTCTGGCAGAGGCCATCTTGGAAAATCATTTTGCGGAAATTGATGAAAATAGGCATTTTTCGTAAACAAGATGATTTCAAAATTCTGCAGGAATATCAGAGCAAATTTCGTCAGGGAAAATACTTTCCAAAATTTATGAGGTCATGTCTCCCAAGTTTTCTCTAGTGTCAATTTGAAATCAATCATGGTCGTTAAGTCGTTAAGAAATTAATATAAAACCATGCCAGTGATAACTTAACAGCTCTAATTACGATTCCTATATCGTAAGAAGTTAAGAACAGCCATTTTTTTTATTGTTCTACGGGAAATTCTGAAGTAAGAAATGATGGAATATAAGCAACGCCTTCATACATGACTTAATGACGCTTTATTGATTGGAAAAAAATCGATTTAGTTGCTTGGTATAAAATATGCCGTATGGCGTTTACCACAAAAGTTGTAACTCGTGAATTTAAGCGTGGAGACATGAGGAATTTAAGTCCTTTCACGGTAATTCTAGCTATGATAATATTGATGTAACATTTTCCATTGTTATTAAAACATCCTAACCACGTATCTATGGCCTAATGATCACGTGAAAATATATGATACCTGTCATTTCCCTTCGTCGGGTACACTTCATTTCAGGATAATTCTATTATCCTAGCCATGATAAGGAAATTTATATTGCCAGTCTTGAGTGTCTAAGTCATCCTAACCACACTTGCCCTAATGATACAGAACAATATATTCCAATGGTACATGCGTTAACATCTCATTTTCAAATCAACGTTTTTAATCCGAACTTGACCAAGGAGACGAGGGTTGCATAAAACCTAACCAGACAATCAAAAATCTTTTGTTAGGATTGATCTCCATTTTGTGGTTATTTTGCTCAAACGGCTGTTTGGTGAAGACAATCTACATGTTTGTGAAACTGTTCAAACACAACTGTTACTGAAGCTGATATTGGTTTTTATTTTGGTGTCAGCATGGCACTGTTTGTTGGCTAATATTGACCTAAAGCAGATTTGCTTAGTTCGTCACTTAAAGAAAATCCATCGCTTCATGTTTGATGTTGCCGTATCACATAAGGGGCATATAAGAAATTCCTTCGACATGCCTGTCCACATGATCTCCATTTTACCCTAGTCCTTAATTATTTTTTTTCTAAAGTAAGGTGTCCAGAAAATTTGTTGGAACATACAAAGGCCCATCTTATAAATTTCCAAGCACCCTATTCGCTACCAATTCCACATGTTTTCAAGATTTGATCTGATTAACGGAAATTTCCTGGCTAGAAGGGTCATTCCAACTTAAAATTGGTATTTACCACAAATTTAGGCATTCAAACTCAATTAAACAAAAAAATCCAGAAAACTGAATCGACATGGTGTCCACATGCTAACAGAATCACCTTCACTCCATCTTGACGACGTCACTTTTGAATGGACATTCGGAGAGTCCCCAGTGGCTACTCGCCGATTTCCTTGTAGTGTGAGTCGATCACTCGCCTACTTGGCTAGGAGTTCACCTTTTTCCGCCAGGAGTAAATATTTGGTCTCGGTAATCAAAACTCGGTCCACATGTTCGTCAAGTGGTTTACAAGGAAAAGATTATATTCGGTACTCGCCGAATGCCGCATAGGTGGCGCCGCCTTAAGACATGGCAACAGCAGACATAAATCGATTTTTAACAACATAAACATGAAGTTATGGTATCTTGTAAAATCGAAATTTTTTCCTAAGGCTTAGATCGATGAATTCTTATTAACTCCTGATGGGTTCAGGCAAATTTGTTTTAAAAATTGCTTTCAATCGTTGAAACAAGGATGTCATGGAAATATCCTACCAACTACAATATGTGAATATACCTAGTATTTAAGCCTGGTGCCTTACAAATTGCACGTCAAAATCCGAATCATGGTCCAATGATAGTGGCGGCCATCTTGGATCCTGGTTTCGTGTACTAGTTAGTATAAATTTCAGTTCAGAGTTCTCCCAGATCAGAAAAAAACATGGAATTGTCAGGGAAGTGGTATTATTTTTGAATTTTTAGTCGTCAGGATGGCAAGGAAAATTGTTTAAAAAACTGAAATGATCAATGAGGTTGAACATTTCATTTCCGAGGGATGCTCCACATTTCTTCATCATCTGTCTTAGCAACTAAATTCACGGCTACATCAGCTATTTTCTGCAGATTGTCCTTCTGCGCGACTTTGCTCCCTTTGATCTTAGCAAACATTGCACGAAGATATTTATAATGAGCTCTTTTACTATTTCCTCGCTTTTTGAGTCCTGGTGTGAAGTGCGTGCTTGTATGGGCGAGCTCGATATGTTTGCGAACAACGAGTCGTGATCCGAGCGAGAAGTCGATAGAATTTTGCTGATTCGAGTTTATGAAGTAGCTTTTGTTCTCTCTGCGGAGCTGCGTGCCTTGTTATTGGCTGCCAGAAGTAGCTACGAAGCCAAATCGTGGCTGAAAATAGCTCCAGACTGTCATCAGAAGGTTTGAGCGTGGGTAACCCTATCTGAATTGATGGTTTTTGGGCGAGGAAATTGGCTCTGGATTCTGCTAGAATCCGATAAGATTTAAATGGCAAGTAGTTAATGAACTGGACTTTTTCATTTAATAAGCATAAATTTGCACTTTAGTACAGAGTGAATCAAAAACCTATCCTTAGATAATAACTTGAATCCTTATGGGTAGTTTTGAAATGACTGTCTACCCTAAAGAATAGCTTATACAGGGGTTGGACACATAAATGGAAACATAGTTACCGTTACACATTTGTTATGCGTATTATTAAAATATCATTGGATAACCCTTTGTCTTCAATACAACCTCGGCGAGTGTTTCAGTTTTAAAGTTTAGTGCCGGAACACTATTCTATTTCGTGCTACATAGCGGATCTATCACTGAGCACAGTTGTACCTCATGGAAAATCCCAAAGGGGTGATCCATAAATTGTCCCACTTTTTGCCTCTTTTCAAACACCCCCCTCACCCCTTTGTCACAAATTATACTACACCCCATCCATAATGATGTCACAACTCGTCGATTACCCCCCCTCCCCCTCAATTATTTTTTAATAATTCTATATACTTTTATAATTTTATTTGTTAAAATACTTAAAAATATTAAAAAAACTTAATTTTAAACAGGACCCAAATCTTTGGGTCCTGTTAATATAACCACATATTCTTTACCGTTTGAAATAAATTTTGATTGTGTGATGTCACATTACCGAACCACCCCTTGGTCACAATTGTCACAAAAACAAACAACCCACCCACCCCCGTAGGTGTGACAATTTTTGAATGGCCCCAAAGTCCAACTGCACATCATTTGTGAAACGCTGTTCATGCGGAATTTCATTTCATACTTCGTGAAGAAAATACTTACCAATTTTTCAGTTCGTAAACAATTGAAGAAAAACAGGCAATGTAGACAGTACAAGCCCATCTTAACTCTAAACTTCTTATTATGCTGGCAAACAAATTATTAAGTTTTTGAACTATGATTGAAAATCCAATTGATCTTAAAATTAACAATTGTGAAGTTAGGTAGTCGAAAGTACTAAAGGTAAGATTATAAATTTGAAACGCAAGTAGTTAATATACGTTTTAAGTGCTTTTCACAAGTAAAAAATGTGATAGGACAATAATGGATAATATTGTTCGATTTCATAGCATTTCTTTAATTACTATTTTTACAATATGTATACACAAAAACCGAGAAATTGGTCTTTTTGCGCCACACATCCATGCACGCATTCAATTCAGCCGTGTATTCTGAGTGGGTAATTTGGGACGTGGAGGGAAAACTAACAATCACGCTTGGATCATAATCATTATTGTAATGAATAACTTCGTGCGGTCGCCCGTTTGCCAACACAACACCTGTGATCTTAAATGCAGCACACGTGGCCCAGGTCGACGAGAGCTAAAAGTCTGGCTCCATGTTGAATTCTAGATCACTACAGTGACCGAATTTGCAATTCTAGTCTCGGATAGTGCCATATTCTCGAACCCCAAAGCTGCTTTTGAAAAACCTGGATCATACAGCGACAGCATTCTCGTCCATTTGGGGAGAGGATCCGGAACTCGTTGCACCGGTGACCACCCAAACCTCGTCCAAGTCTGAGAGGGCAGTGGCACCCCTGTCTCCGTTGGAACTTCCAGAGGCTGGGCCATCACCACTCTCGTGGACTATTGGAAGATCTTGGTGCAGTAACAGGACCGGAAGTGTTAACGGTGGCATTCCCCTCTCCTCGTCTAGTATCTCGACATCACCACCACAGTGGCTCAAGGGTCGAAGCTCGTACTCTTCCAGTCCAAGAGGCATCTTTAGTTGCCCCATTTCGACGCTGTCAGGCAAACCAAAATCAGAAGAGTCTTCAGAGCCTGGAGAGCCATCCAGTCTGATTGGCTTGATGACTCTGCCCTGCACAAACGTTGGATCCATGGTGATCTCTGAAGTGAACATGACTGAGTCTGTGCGGGCACAGACCGTGCGACAGCTCTCTAGGTTCAGGTTCTCCAGGATCTTGTTGAGGTGCATCTGCTGCACCTTGTAGTTCTCTCTGAGCTTAAACAGTTGGTGAGCGCTGAACTTTCGGATGCGGTTTCGCTGGGACACATAGTTCTCACGAACACGGCTCATCTGCTGGACGCTGTAGTCACGTACACGCCGCACCTGATCGTAGTACTGATCTCTCATGCGGTCAATCTGCAGTGTACCATAGTCTCTGATGTCCTTCAGCTTGTCACTCTGAGAGTAGTAGCTCTCTCGCAGCCACTCCATCTGCTGTGTACCGTTGTCCTTGATGCGCTGCACCTGCATATTATAGTTTTCTCGCAGCCTGTCTAGCTGCTGCTTCTTATAGTGCTCGATGCTCTCCAGCATCTTACGGACACGCTTGGCCTTTGGAGTCAGCTTTCCACGGCAGCAGCACCATCCCCATCTGCAATAACAGCAAGTACGATTTGAGTTAAACATTTTTGTCAAAGAATTTGATATTCACAGTAAGGTGCAGTGACACCTTGAAGAGGTTCCAGTGACAAAATGACGTCATACAATTTAAGTCCTGAACTATATATTTTGAAGCAACTAACAAGCAAAATAACACTAACCTGTTAAGTATCATATGCACCAGCTGACCCACCAGCATGGTCAAGAGGAAGGCGACGCTAGTGGCGAGTCCAACTAAGATGCTGACCACTTTAACTTGAACTAAGATCTCATAATCCAGTATCATCCGCATGGTGGCAGACTGGTTCCCCAGTGAATTGTCAGCTACACAAGTGTAGATGCCAGCATCTTCAATCTTTATGTTAGAAATGAATAAGTTGCCATTCTTCAGTACTCTCACCCGCCCCGTCTGCTCCCTGGGAATACTCTCAGGCAGCATCAGGACCAGCTCTTTGTCTTCGTGGGACCAATGCCGAATGCCGTTTTTGGGAGTGGTCCACGTGATGCTTGGTGTAGGATCGCCCTTGACCTGGCATTCCAATAGAGCAGTGGAATAGATTCGAAAACTGACCAAAGGTGCAAAGAATTCCACTGTTGCGTTAGTGCAATTGTCGCGATAGTTGTCAAAGTCAAAGACGCTTCTTCCTTTCAACCGCTCTGGCATAGAACACTGAACGTTGGGCGAGCTCCCGAACAGGCCAGGTCGAGTTTTCTTGATTGCCGCCAACCAGTGTGAGCTGCAGTTGCACCACCAATGGTTCTGGTCGAGATAGAGTCGCTGCAAACTGGTCAACGAGGAAATCAAACTGTGTCGCATCTTCTGCAAACCGCTGCTTCGAAAATCCAGCTTCTGCAGGGAACTGCAGTCTCGAAATGCTTCGACATTTATGTATGTCAGTCGGGAACAGTGCGACATGTTGACAGATTCTAGCAAAGGCAGACCCGCAAAGGCGTTAGGAAAGACAGCGGTTAGGTGATGCATTTCGCCGAGCTCCAAGGACCTCAGATTCTTCCCCGGCTTAAACTGAGATTGGTTCAACGATGCCAAGACGTTACCCGCCAAAGCCAGATATTGCAGATTTGGCGTCGCCGTTGTGAACATGGAAGGAAGGCGACTTAAGCGGTTTTGACTTAGATCAAGACTGGTCATGTTGTTAGTCCCATTAAGGGCCCAAGGATCATAGACGGAGATCGCGTTGTGAGAGAGTGAAAGTACCCTCAAGTTTTGAAGCGTCTGGAAAGTATTGGCCACAACGTTCTTTATGGAATTATAACTTAAGAACAGCGAACTCAAGTTACCGAGTCCCGTGAACATGTCGGCGCGCAACACTGATATGTTGTTATGCGATAAGTCCAGGGTCTGGAGTTTCTTAAGGCCCTGGAAGGCGGCAATGGCCACGTAGCTGATGGAATTCCTCGACAGGTCCAACCTTTCAAGGCTCATTAGCGAATCAAAGTCTCCCTGATTGATTGTGGAGATAGTGTTGTTGGACAGGTTGAGGGTGACCACCTTACCAAGCCCATGGAAGGCAGAAGGCCCTAGAGATCTAATACTATCATTAGTTAATACCAACACTTCCAGATCCGTCAGTGCGGCGAAAACGTAGTTACTGATGTGGCTCAGGTTGCCCCCAGTGAGAGCGAACGAAAGTATCACAGATTGATTGTCCAGTGGTGGGATGACAGTCCAAACCGTACCATGGCACAAGCACGAAATGCCAGGGCATGGATCCTCCTTGGTAACCATGCAGCTGCTCAGGCAATCCGGAGGACATGCCAAAGACAACCTCATCCAGCAAAGAGCAAAGGCCACCAGAACCGCACGCCACCTCCGCATTTCCATGTTTTCTAATTCAGCTTGTGGCACTGATGGACTGTCAGGATCTGAAATAAACAACAAAGTCAAATGTATAGCTTGTTCATTAGTTGACATGTTGATTTAAAAAAAATATATATCTGAAAGCAATTCCATCTTATAGAATTTTAATTTTTCATTAAGTCATCTGTGATGGTACAAACTCCAAAATTTAAACCAGTTTTGAGAAAATGTTCGCATTTTGTAAAAATATAGCAATGATTCAGAACTTTGCATGATTTGTCCATATATTTTTTTAAAATAAAATGAAAATATGCATTTTGTAATCGCCATTGATGATGATAAATGCGCACAATATCAGTGCCATCCATTTGCTAAAACTTCAGATTTTGATTTTTCGTCACAGCTCTTGATGACATTTTAGAATGTGCTTTATCTGTAAGCAGTTTCATAAATGTCAAGCATCTCACGGTTTGACAACCAACGTGCGTAAGAGATCACTTTCCAATGAGGGCAGCCTGTACATGCTTCAATAAATGTTATGAGTTGGCGTCGGTGTCTGCCGACCTGCGCCAAGAATAATGTCAAGAACGCCGAAAAATCAATAAGAAACATGGCGGCTGTTCAATTTCACATTTTGTGGTTTGGTGCACAATTTCTCATATTTTCATGTGATTTATTCGGTTAGAAGCCAGTAGTAGTCCTAGGTGGGATCTAAAAGTTGGGGAGATTGACGTCCTCTAAGGTTCACCGTTTGCCAAGGTCCCAGGGTTCCAACAAAGGGTTTTTGACTCCAGCAGAATGGTTTATTAACGGTGTGGGACACGCCTAAATCTTTCATCGCATGCATTTGCATGTTGGCAGTATGTCAAATCCCAAACTGGGAATCCTTTCGAAACTAGGAAATCAAATCTGTTGGATGTTTACCGGTAACGGCCTCGTCGGAGTATTTCTTGGGGTTTTTTTTGGCATTTTTTGAGCTTCGTCAACATCCTCATCCACTTTTTTTTTCTGTTGTGGATTGGTTGGGAATGGACAGGACATGCCAAATGCTGTTGTAATGCTACTACAGTATGTACTACTGCATGCAGTGGCGGTACTTGAAATCTGATGTCGTCCCCTGTAATCTAATTCCCTCTTCCTTATGAGTTCATTAGTTTCGGGGAACTAGCAGTTAGGGTAGAACTAGCAAGGTTTTATCCAGTTGTTGTTGTGGACAACTGCCAATAATGCATCACGAATGCCAAAAGCAAGATTTAATTTGCTATTGACAGTTATGCATGTCATGTCTGGGGTCATTGCGTCATGCAATGGTATCTTGAATGTTGTTGATGAGGTACAGTATAATGGATTCTGCAAGTACTGACTTCAGGATCCACTGTGAACCCAAATATATATACATGCTCATGGTGATTTTACACATCAGGGTACTATTGTATTAGACATGATTTTCATTTAGTTTTGTCCTGCTTGTCAAATACTTTATGGATTTTAATCCCTTGTGCAAGAGTGGGATTAAAACGCTAATATTAACCAAAATCAACAATTTAATTTATTAATCCGCAACAGATTAAATGCATTTTTTTTTCCAAGCTAAAAACTTTTTAAATATAGTTTCGCAGAATCATTTTTTAAAACGTCAACATGTTGTTTTGTAGAAATGTTAATTAGTGGAAAACAGGTTTACCTTCATTATTGTCAATATATTACTAACTCATTTAAGCAGCTTATGAAACGATGAGCTTAAAATGCAAGAGAAACGTAATAGTTTTTTGCCATCGTTACAATAGCAATTAGACAAGATTTGAAATTTATAATCGTGTCTTCTGTTGACAACATTTTGTCATGTTATCTTGTCCTTCCCAAATATGGCAGGGTGATACATTTTTAGGTTATTTGGATTTGGTACTATTGAGGAAGCTGCCCGGCTTAACGACCCTATTTAAGATTAAGCACCAGTGATGCCTAAAATTTGAAATTGGGTTAATCGCACACATGCACTTACTTCATGATACAATTATTCTTTTAAAAAAATATAAATGGGTGAAATAATGTGGCCACCCAGTGCAATTCTGAGCTCGATTTAATGCTTTGTTGGCATCTGCAATAGGTTATTGAAGAGAATATGCGCCATTTTAGTAACACGTGGACCGGATACTGTAGTTGTTTGGCAGGAACCAAACGTTCCGCATTTGTATGTACTGTGCCGATATAATGAAATATGCAACTTGTTTTCCTAAATAAGGAAGCCAAAGTTGGCAATGGTTGCCTATTCTTCCTCGGAAGCCATCGAGACAGTTTGTCGTACATTTCTAAATTCATCCTCTGATGAAAATCTACCAAATGTTTTACAAAAAAAAAATCTATCCTTATAGTTGCTTAGCAACTGGAAAATGTTCAGCGAACATCAATACCTACTGTTGTAGGATTTTGGTGTCCTAATACATCCCACTTCAACAGTGTACCGGTTAAAGAACCGCTCAGGAGACGGTTCTTTTTGATCGATTTGTCAGCAGAAAATGTCATGGCCGAAACCATTTTCGGCGTATGGTCCCATCATCTTGATTAATTTTCTGCCCGCCATTTGATTTGGTCCTTTGGGGCGTGGGTGGAGGTTTCGTTTGTCATTAGCGAAGGCCTATTTGTCGTTATTAATAGTTATTGTCATCATTTATTTGCTCATTGGGAATGTCGGCTATCAACTGTTCAATACGTGGCTTTTCAAGGACTGTTCTGTTGCAATTAAGTTTCTAGCTGCACGGCAATATATTGTTAGCCGTGCCTGGCGGTTTGGCACGTATCTACCATATATATATTGGTTTGTTAGCTATGTCATTGGGACTTGGCATGACGAAACGGTTGCCAAATTGCATTCCAGCAATTATAAACTGCGGTACTTGTAAAGCAGATATGGCAACATGAGTAGAAGTCATGCAGATTCCTGCCATTGAAGGATGGCGATGTTTGCTACTGTTAGTTCAGTCAAGACAACGTTTTTCAGTTATTACTGCATGGACAAGTCTGTCAGTCATATTTTTGAACTTTGCAAACGTCATTCATTCACCCTAACTTAAAAATAAAGGTTCACTCAACCTTACGTGACATCTCAAGTAACTGTTTGTGTGAAATTATTTGTGACAATTTATTCCTACTTTGGAAGCTGGTAACATCAGCTGCAAACGCGGTTCTAAGGTAAATGTGAATCGGCGCAAGCGCACAATTACGTGACCTACATTTTACGCGTGCGCAACTTGACCAGCTGGAATCTAGCTTGTACATCTATTGTACAGCGTTTTGTTTCCATAAAAAGTGTTTACTGTTTGAGATACACAAATAAGTTAAAGTCCACAAAGACGACACTTGAATATTTATTTGAAAGAGAGAGCAATTCTGCTTTTTTTTGTTATTTGGCTTCTTTCAAAATAAAGTGCGCTTTGTATTCTAGGAAAACAAAAGCTGCACAGAGTTGTCATAACCAATGTTTGCAGATTTTGTGTGAAAAGAAATTTCATTACACGTCCTAGTTTATGAATAATTTCTGTATACGCAACGCTCTTACCTGTCGAGGTAAGTTAAAAGGAAAGTGATTTTTGGCTATGGCAACCTACCAGTGCTTTTCCTGGGATTAAACCGACGCAGTTTTACAGCCTAGTTAATAATGCAATGAGGGCAAATGGCCCCATACGAGCTTATGGCTGCCAAAGTGGGATTTGCTGGCCTTTTTTATTAGACCTGTATACCGAGCTTGAATTACGCCGCTGCTTGACATATTGCGCCCATAACGATCTAATGTCGGTTTTAACGCTGCTCTAAAGCTAGCCTACTAGTTACTTATTGGTTTTCTCTCCTCTTGCTAGTTGTTTACTACCGATATTGTAATGGATTTTTCTTAAAGGTGGTCGGTCGTGAAATATGGGGCCGATTGGACAGCTTGTAATCTAGGGTTTGAGAATGCAAATTGCAAATTTGACAAATAACAAGTCCCTAGATTACATGCAGTTTTTAAATAAATATATTTCTAGGTCACTAAATCAGCTTATCAGAACTGATTTTAAAACCACAAAGTCTTGCATCTGTATTGCAAAGTCACCACACATGTTCAGGTGATGATTTTTAAGTAATCTTGATGGAAAACTAAAGCCGGCTCTCCACCAAGACGTACATGTTCGTGTATACAAGTATTTACACACATATGCAAAAAAAAGTTTGCTCTCCGGGTTTGTTTCAGCCGCCATTTTGTAAATATATGTAAATATCAAAATTGTGCACCTATTAAATGTCTTTAATAGCTGTACAATTTTGATATTTACATACATTTAAAAAATGGAGGCTGAAACAAACACGTGGGGGCAAACATTTTTGCATATGCTTGTAAAAACGTGTTTATACGTACATGTACGTCTTGGTGGAGACCCGGCTTTAGTGTACAAACTTTTGGTCCTTTATTGTTGAACATGACAAATGAACTTGTGTGACACCAGTGATACATCAGAAACAGTTCAACTCTTCTGTTGTGTGTTGAAATTTTGATTATTTCATTGGCAACCTTTGTAATTGGATAATATAATTCTGAATAATGCTTTGCATTGTGCTTCACGTATGCACGCCATTCAATGCCATTATCATGTTTTTTTCTTTTACCATATTGGATTACGCAAGTTTTATTACAGGGCCGATTAAAACTTGCCGGGTCAGCTCCTCTTTGGCAAATTAATTTTCATAATAAGCCCACCCTGGAGCACGATTCCGCATTTAATAACCAGCAGGGGCCAAGGACGCTGCTGGTTATTAATGAGGAGTTATGGGAGGCCGGGCCTTCGACATTTCTGGCAAAATGTGACAAGTTGCAGTTTCTGATTAAGCCGAAGAAATTTACGAACATGGCTGTGCTGCTAGGTGCAGCCTGAATAATTTATAGCTATTCGCTTCTAAAGCGCATTTCTTGAATATGTAATGGGCAACGAGGCTGGAGACCAGCTACCGTTAACGTCAGTAAGAAAACTGAGCTCTGATTGGCGCATTCTGCTGAAGTTTAAGCTAAAACTTTGAATTCGACTATTAAAAAAAATATGGAAGTTGTGCATGTTCTGATGAAAGTTTCAAGATTTTGAAAATTTCCACCATTTCCTGGTGCTATGGTGACGATTGGTGCTTGTTTGATTTGGCTTATCAACCAGCCCAGCAGAGCTGAATTGTATAAATAAACCCAGGCTGCAGATTTCAAGTTCTGCTGCTATTGTCAACAGTCTGTATTTAACATGTTGGGTGCTCTTTGCAAGAGTCACCCTGAACAATCCAAAGGTCAAGATGAATAGCAGGATACCCAACCTTATCATAACTTGTACAGAACTGCCATCAGCTAAGGATTTTGGGAATTGATCACCCCTTCAAGAACCATTCCTCCATGCCACTTCAGATGTACTAAGTGGAGTTTTCACAGCGGAAAAACACTTGCTTCTTGATGATGCATTAAATTGTCAGAAACTGCCTTGAAAACTTGAGGTTTAGTGGGTTGGTTAACTAACGTAAACAAGCATGCCTTTCTATTTACTAAGATTGGCATTACTAATCACTTGGGTCCATGGATCAAATAATCTTCCTAATGATGCCCAATTGAGATCTAATTTTTGAACCTGTCACTGTTTAATATATTGCAAAGCAGTAGTCAAAGGGGGGGGGGGGGGGGTTATGACGAAATACCAGACTTTTTTGCTCCTGGTGCAAGTCCGCATTTGGACCAAATCGTTCCCAGGTTCTGGCCAGGCTGCCAAGTGTTACACCTAGCAGACAAAACATTTGAAAGGGAGGCACCATCCATTTGCTCAAATGATTTGCGAGATGCTTAGAAAAGAAAACGGAAGCCGATGTCGCTTTGAAACGTCTGAAGAACTGATGAAAGGGAAAATATGGTGGGAAGGTCTCCTGTCCTAGTTGAAGTTCATATGTCCCAGATTATGTGAGGATCGTGTGCTGACAAGATGCCTGTCGATTCACACAAGCTCACAATATTCACATTACGTGTCCTAGTTTCTAATGTTGTTTGGGCTGAATGTGGTTCTAATTAGCAGTGTCACAATTCAATGTTTCACTGAATTTGGGTATTTAAAAAAATGTAATGTGAAGATTCCAATTGTCATTAGTGGCCCTTTGGGACTCGGTCCATCTCGCTAATGTAATTAACATACTTTTGGGAGCAGTGTCGCATCTCATTGGAACAAATGAGCCCTTGAAAAACGTGAACAACTCTGGAACACCAGTGTTTGAAATTTGCCATTTTTGAACACATAGCAGCACACCTTGTGGAGGTGGGATCGGATAAAACAAGATGACTGCTACCATGGCAGCTGTTTGTCATAGTAGTGAAGCCATATGCTTTGCCAAACTAAAGCATACAGTAAACTCAAGTGTAACAAACTAACCCTAGCTGTGCTGGTTCAAAAAATGTGCAGCACACGTTGTCTGAAATCAGAGTGCTCGTAAATTCAACCCGAATGTTATAACTCACCCTAGAGATAAAAACGTACATTGATATCATAAACAAGGTCAAAAAGGGGTAATAAAAACAATGTTGCGTGATGCGTATTGTATTTGTGATAGCTCATCTGCCTTCATGTAGAATTTTAGCACATGAGCACGTGCTAAAAAGGAGGTAGCCACCACCCTCAACGTCCCACTTTTGAGCTGTCCCCAGAAAAGGCACGCGCCAAAAACACACGATTATACAATAGTGCCTTGTGCCACATATACACGGACAGTACACCTAGTCGATTTTTGGTACAATAAGGACAATGCCCTCGTCTACCTTCCCTTGTACTTTTAGCCTTTCGAGGCAAGGGTGCTTAACTGGTCCAAAACGTAAAATTGGTTTTTATTTCTACAATAATGGACATTATATTTGAGATTGCAAAACTGCTGTTTTTTGTGTTTAGCCAAAGCACTCGTTGATAGTTTTGTGTTGTTGCCCAGTTTCAAGGTAACTGCTGGGGCAAATTCAGGTTTTGTGGCGGGTGATTTTCACCCTTATCACCTTCGCACTGGTCACTGCCACCCTAACCTCACCACACCCGTTTTGCTGACCAGTAGATTTTTGGAAACGTTCGTCGTAGGCTTATTTTTGTTTGCCAGATTTCCTGCCTTTTGTCCATAGCGAATATAAGCAAGTAGGCCTATTTCCCCTCGTCGCCAGCTAAAATGAAACTACTCCGACAGCGTAATTCCTTTCAAGAAACACATGGTTTTTGTTCATGGCACACATCTTTTTATTTTCTCAATAACGCAGTTTATCCATCGCAGAAGGAGAAATTACAACATGGATGATGATGATAATAATAATAATGATGATGATGATAAAAAAAACACAAAAGCTGGTTCCGAAAATGGAACAGCGGTTTTTAAGAATAGACTCGTGTGGCAAAATACTCACCCTTGGCTCATAGCGTGTGTATTTTTTAATATCCTAAATGCACATTTTTGTTAACACGGTTCGGAAGTTGGATCGTCGCACCATGTTTGTTGACCGATGGTCACTCTGGGGAAATTTGTACGCGTAATTTCTGACCGGACGAACAGGGTCGGTCACCTCGTTTTTCGCGCTGTTCGACGCGACTGAAGCTGCCAGGAGAGGCTGCACGAAGGCCGCCTTCTTGTTCGACGCTTTTGCCGATGGCGGTTTAGTCCATTTGGAATTGGAGGTGAAATGAAAATTACTCGAGACTTGGGCTTTTTCTGGGTTTTTTTTAACCAACTGTGAAAATAACACCTGTCCATTTAATAGCTAGGTCGAAAATAATGTCATTAGGATGATTGTTTATTTATTTTTTTACCTGTTCCATCCGCCATCTTGGAATCCATTTCTCACGTTATTTTTCTTCTGTAATTTCGTTGTTCCATTCGCTAAAGAAAAGCTAATGCTTGCTCAATAATTAAATATCGAGCTAAATATAACCCAAAGGACAACGTGGATCAATAGCTGACGAGTTTCGAAATTGGTTTTATTTTTATCTTCTCTCAAGGATTAGGAAAGTGTTCTGCGAATTTTTTGAGTAGGGATGTTTAAGTGAGGTTGAATACATGACTCGAGCACCTGCAGTGATGATACAACTTGAAAGTTTAGCAAGCGAATGAATTGATACTTATTATTTAGTTGATTTGAGGAAACAAGTTCATTGGTAGATCTGGATATTTCGAGTTTTTTGCCATTGTGTGTTATTGTTTCATGAACTGCTTGTGTGCTGGATGATGGCATATCAGCCATTTAGCATAGCACTTCCAATATGGCCGTGTCCATCTGCTCCAAAAGCCGCTGCCATTTTTTGTCGCACTTTCATAAGCAATGAAACATGCAGATTTCCAATATGGCGGTACCGGTGATGATGCCACGGAAAGATGCTAAACCAGAAAAATGTAGACAATTTTGTATTCAGCAAAAAAAAAATGACCGTGTGTGACTTGCCAAAATAAAGTAAAATAATAAAGATTTTTTCCAAAGACGACACATTGTGTCGTGCATAATGTATTGTGAAATAAATCATTCCGCTTAATTGAAATTTGCAAATATTATGAAGATGTTTTTAATTAAAGCATTATTTCATCCACGCTAATGTTTAGTGTGAATGATTTCTTTTAAAATTCAAAGTCACCAAGCAAAGGAAAAAACAAAACATCTTTCATTCGAGGTTAAACATTTTATTGCAACATAAAATTCATTTTTTTAATTTCATGGTTTTTCCGATTTTTTGTGTGTGGATTACAATTGTATTTTCGAATCGTCAATTTATGGTTACGTTTAACTCGTTTGAAAATTTCCAAGAAGTTTCTCGTCTTGTTTACCATTCAAAGTAGTTTATGCTATCTCTTCCTTTATAAACACAGTTTAGTTGTATTGCTCGGGCGATTACTTTATCAACGTGATAAGAATGTCTTCCGATTATTCAAAATGGACCGATTTTCCTCTTTCGCAAACTTTCGTTCTGCAATTTATTGTATTTTGCGTTGAAAACCTCGACACATTTGTCGAAACGATAAAATGACGTATTGGTCCATTACATGGTCAAGGTTGTTGGCAAGAAGAAAAAAAATGTTTTTAGTTTTGGTTCCTGGTAATCCGTTGCGAATCAATCGATGGACGTTTTAACTGCATCAAATGTCAGACTGGCCATTCAACAAAAAAATTGAATTATGGCAACTCGATATCTATTTATTTCACTCTGAAGGCCAGTGCGAACATATCCAATGCAACATATGTAAAGGGAAATTCAGTTTCCGGTTTCACCATTTCTGAGGATAAACTTTGGTTAAAGATAACGTCTTGTTAAAATCACCATCTCAGATCTGTTGAGTTCCAAACACCAAAAAGCAAACACCTTTACATTATACACAATTTATGCAAACATGGTTGTCAAATCTATTTTCAAGAACATTTCTCGACAAACAGGTTTGCTACAAACTTGCACAAACATAGCCGCCACACCGAAACGAACCTTTTCAATGTAAAGGTGCGTATCCACCAAAAGAAACATTAGTCCCAAAAACATACATATACAAACATTGATGTGTCCAGAAGTGTTTGCGAACATGTGTGGAAAACCGCCGTTTTCCCCCCCACATTTTGATGTTTCTTGATGTGTCGTAGGGATCGCTCAAAAGGCGGTCCGGATCAAAGGGGAAAATGTGCCGTGTTAAGGCGCTTTTACCAACGACTGTTTTCGATGACGTAGAGCATTGAACCATTTTGAAATATGTCCAAGCTCCGCCTTGTTTCTCGAAATGTGTCATAGGTGCGTACACTCGTGTTTTTTTGTTGTTTTTTTACACAATTTTCAGCTCATGTTTGGAAAAACATGCTAAAAACTTTGTTTTAGTGTTTTTTTGTGTATGTGTATGTTTCTTTTGGTGGATACTAACCTTAACGGTAGTGTTTCATGTTTGCTGGAAACATGTTTTTTAGCCAAAAGTTTGCTGTATCTCGCTGGGCAGAAAACTGGTTCGAAAACATGTTTTTGTTTGGAGTTTGCTCTGGTGCATAAAGGTCTTTAAGGGCCGGTTGCACCAACAAAGGTTAAGCTAAACCTAAGGTTAACCGTGAGTTAACTAGGAAAAGCATTGCA